>PVHP010005204.1:0-15000 GCA_004024765.1 Zapus hudsonius | reverse complement strand
CTTGTACCTAATAGTTTCTTCTACTCTCCTTTCCCCTGCTCTTTGACTTTCAGTGCTAGTAACTTTGATGAAATAGGATTCCGGTCTACAGCTTTTCTCCAATGAATTTGCCCATCGTACTTAAACTAGGAATGCAAGAAGGGGTCACACATCAATCGTGAACCTTAACCTTCCTTATGGGCCACACCCCATCCACAGTTGTGTGTGCGTGTGTAAAATGTGTGCATGTGTGTGCACACATATTTGCACGTGTGGGTGAGGCCAGAGGTTAACATAGGGTATCTTCTTCACTTGATAGCTCCTCCACCTTAGTTTTGAATCTAGAGCACCTCCCTGATTTGACTAGATTAGTAGATCAGCAAGCCCCGGGGATCCAGGATTACAGCTGCATGTCAGCGGGTACAGGCTTGCTGGGAACCTGAACTCCGTGCCTCATGCTTGCTTGGCCAGCACTTTACCAACTGAGCTATCTCTTCTTCTCCTTCCTCCACCACTTCCTCCTCTTCCTCTTTCTCCTCCTCTTCTTTCTCCTCCTCTTCGTAGGGTCTCACTCTAGCCCAGGCTGACCTTGGATTCACTATGTGATCTCAGAGTGGTCTCAAACTCACAGTGATCCTCCCACCTCTGCCTCCCAAGTGCTAGGACTAAAGGCATAAGCCACCACACTGGGTTTCTCTTTCTCTTCTTAAGTTCCATGCAAGCAGTGTTATCTCTGGTCTACCTAGTCAAACATTTTTAAATGCCATTAA
The DNA here is from genome assembly GCA_004024765.1 of Zapus hudsonius. NCBI lineage: Eukaryota > Metazoa > Chordata > Mammalia > Rodentia > Dipodidae > Zapus > Zapus hudsonius. The sequence goes on along the minus strand of PVHP010005204.1, from coordinate 14,251 downwards.
CCTTCTATGACATTACAGTCTGAGTCACCCAAAGGTCCCCTGAGCTGGTTGAGAGGAAGAAAACTGAACTCATTCTATTGATTTGGCTCCATTGAGTTGAGGTCCCACAGAAAGAAGGCACTGGAGGTGGCCTCAGGGAAATGAAGAACCATAGTCGCACCCTGCTGAGTCCCAAGGCATCTGCTTGGACTTGGGGGTAACAAGCTGGCGTTTCCTCACTTGAAAAGTTCAGCATCTGCTCATTCTGGGACGTGCTAATGTGGAAAGGGCCATGCAGTCTCTGCAGTCTCTGCGTGGTGGTTCTTGGGTTTGTTTTGCTTTCTTGAGACAGGGTCCCTGCAGCATGGGCTGATTTTGAACTTGCATTCCGATCCTCCTCCCTCAGCTTCCTGAGTGCTGTAATAAGAGGTCGAAACCACCATTTCTTGCTTGAGTGGACATGACTCTTGGAGAGGGACCACTTTATTTAACAGATCCCACCTGATGGCTTTACCCATCATGCCTACAGATCTGCTGTTTTCCCTCAGGGCCTCCTCCTCAGTAGCTGTTAACAGGAGTTTCTCCAGGGCTGTGAACTCTCCTAATGAGGCTGCCTCTCCGAGCCTGGCTGGGCTTCCTTGTAGGATACAGTTCTGGGCCCCCAGGGCTCCAGGGCTCCCCAGCCAGGTGGTTATTAGCGCAGCTCGGAAGATCAGGATACTCGGTGGACGGGCATGCAAAGTGGTCCCCTCCCAGGGACCAGAGCTGATCTGCAAAACTGGCCCAGACCTGGAACTTCACAGACAGTGCAGCAGAAGGCTCTCTGGTTTGGGCATTTATTACCTGGAGCGAAATGTGCAGAGAGGGGAGATAATGAAGTAGCTGACTAATTCAGTGCCATCCAGCTGGCTGAGCCGGAGGGGCTGGCTGCTGAACCTGAGCCCCAGCAGTCAGAGAACACTGTTAGCCATTTTCCCTGGGCACCTCAGAGCCAAAAACAAAGACTGCTGAGATCAAAAAGCAGAGACATCAATAATAAAGGGGGGGTACAGCAAGGAGAGAAGGAGAGGAAGGTTGGGGAGGGGGAGGGTTTTCCCTCCATTTTAAGGAAAGTTATTCTTTTAGATTTGATTTTCAGATTAATCACCTCTGGATCTATCTTCACGTTCTAACTCAGCTTTTTATTAATATCTGTTTTTGCTTTTTCTTTTTTAAATTTGCGTGTTAACCAGCGTGTTCTGGCACCACAAAAGGAGATGTTCATTTTCAAGTACCCAGGAGCATCGAACATGCTGCCGGTTGAGATGGAGGGGTGCCCTCTGACTAGAGCATGAATTCAACAAGAGACTTTTGGAGGAGTCAGCTGCCAAGGGTCCCCATCTTTCTGCACCTGTTAATGATAGAGCAAACTCAGTCCTGGCTTGCCGCTGTGTGCAATAAATAATGGATCCTGCGTGATCAAGTGTGCTTAAATACTTCGAGAACCATCTGCTTGCAAATACAATCAACAAGACACCAGGGTGAGCGACTTCAGCACTATATGTATTTGTAATTATCTTTTAAAAATAGACAGCCTTTCTCATTGTGAGCTCCCAAGCATGGATCTTCACAGTTCTGTGGGGCTTATCATCATTCATAATCCCAAGAGGGGTTCCCCTGACAGCCAAGGACAGCTCTGGTGGAGAGAGGAAGTACGGTGAAGGAAGGAGTTTTACCAATAGAGCTGGACTTCCAGAGTATTCCATGCATAGGTGGACTCAGGAAAGAGCAAGGAAAAGGAGTTGGCTGATGGCCATTCTCACCTGAAACAGAGAGTTTGGTTTTAGGATATACAGTGAGGTATGAGGACCCAAGATCTGTGATCCTCCTGCCTCCACCTCCCAAGTGCTAAATTACAGGTGTGCTCTACCATGCCTGGCTTTGTCACCTTTTTTCTTTTTTGTGGTTGCTGTTGACTTTTTGAGGTAGGGTCTTGCTCTAGCTCAGGCTGACCTGGAATTCACTATGTAGTCTCAGGCTGGACTCAACCTCATGCCGATCCTCCTGCCTCTGCCTCCCAAGTGCTGGAATTAAAGGTGTGCACCACCTGATCTGGCTATATTACTTATTTTTGACTGACAAAAGTTACATATATTGGGGCTGGAGAGATTGCTCAGTGGTTAAGGCACTTGCCTCCAGTGCCTAAGGCCCTGGGTTCAATTCCCCAGTACTCATATAAGCCAGACCCACAAGGTGGTGGCCCTGGTGCGCTCTCTCTCTCTCTCTCTCTCTCTCTCTTTCTTTCTCTCTCTCTGTATCTCTAGCTCTCTGCTTGAAAATGAATAAATAAAATATTTTAAAAAGTTACATATATTTATAGGGTATGATGTGAAATATGCTATTACACTATATATCTATATTATATATATACACACATATATGTGAATGATTCAATCAAGTTCATTGACATCTGTCTACTGTCTTATCATATTGTACTAAAAACATTTACAATCCACTAGGTAATTTTCAAGTGTATAAAGCTTGTTAATCAAGCTGCACCGAGAGAGTGTCCACAGGTCAGAGTCAAGGTAGCCTGTCTTGCTGGCACACCAGAGCAGCAACTGGCTGCTTCCACGGAGTCTTGGAATTAGTAGATGACAAATCTTCTCATGACTCCCTACTGTGTCACCTCTTTAAGAGTACGGGTCCCACAATCATCCATTCATGACAGCGGCATTGACTTTACCTAAGGCTCTGCTGAGGGGCCAGGAAGAAGGGAGCCGTGGGAGAATCTCAGGGACCCAGGTAAGCTTCATTCAAGGTTCAACCTGCAAATATCACCTCTTGTTTCAGATCAGCACAAGAGCACCAGGGTGGTGTAATGGGGTTGAGGAGAGCCCAGGGGCTGGGGTCATGGTGTCCTTGTTCACCTTAGATAAGGAAGTCAAGGGTGTTAACTTTTGATCACAATCAGAGCACAGGCATCTGATAGATAAGAGAAAAAGGAACTATATGAGTGACTGAAGCAATGGTCAATGTCTCTCATCATGAACACCCAGAAGTATGGAAGGGTTTAGGCTTAGGAAGCTGCATGGGTAAATGAGCTAGCTTGCAAATCCTGATGGCCTAGGTTCAAGTCCCCGGTGTGCAGAGAACAGAGCAGGGTGAAGGGCATGAGATGGGTGTGGTTGGTATGCTAAGATTCAGGCTTGGCTTGGAGAAATGAAAAGGAAGGCAGGGAATCAGCCAAATGCTGATTTGGGGTGTGTGTGTGTGTGTGTTGAATGGTTGATATTAACTAACCTAGGCTATTTAGGTCATTAAGCCTCTGATGGAGGATAGCTGGGCCTGGAATGTCAGTTCCAACTTCTATGAGCAGGTGGTACATTTATGTTATGTTTTACATTTTAACTCATTTCTATCAATCTTTCATTCCTGAACCCAAGATCACAGGAGAGAAGAGGTCCCGTTAGAACACCTCAAGGAAATTCGTTCCTGCTGAAATCCTGGTAGGACAGATGTCAAGGGTATTTAAAGGGATTGCAGAAGGGAGAATAATGAAGAGAGACTTTATAGAAGTTCAAGGCAGAATCAGAAGAAGCAAGAAGACCAGGTGAAGTGTACAAGAATCAGCAACAGGGTTGGAGAGATGGCTCAGTGGTTAAAGGGACTTTCTTGCAAAGCCTCATGGCCTGAGTGCAATTCCCCAGCACCCACATAAAGCCAGATGCACAAAGTGGCACATGTGTTTGGGTTTCCTATGCGGTGGCAGTAGATGCTGGTGAGACGACACTCTTTAAAAACAAAACAACAACAGAAAAGAGGTACCACCAAAGGAAAGCCATTATCATTCCTGCTTGGAAAGAGCCAGGGTGGAAGGCATTTGTGTTGGGTTCTGTTCCATTACAGGGCAGGGAGACTGAGCAGATTGATTAGTGGTTAAAGGAGCTTGCTTGCAAAGCCTGATGGTCCCTGTTCAAGTCCCCGCTGTCCTTGCAAAGCCAAATGCACAAAGTGGCCACTGTGTCTGGAGTTTGTTTACAGTGGCCTGAGGCCCTGGCATGCTCATCTTCTAGGTCTCTTTCTCCCTTTTCCTGCTTTCAAATAAATTAAAAAGTATTTTTTTTAAAAAAAAAACAGGGGGCTCAGGAAATGCGAACTTGAAGGGCATAGATGATGTTTAGTTTTCTTGGCAGAGTTCTGAGGCAGAGAGAAAGTCACATGGCGAGAGATAGGAGATGCATGTGTGTGTGTGTGTGTGTGTGTGTGTGTGTTTAAATAGTCTTTCTCTTTTCTTACAAAGCCATCAGCCTTCAATCACGATGATTTTACCTAATGCTAATCATTTTCTGAGGGTCATACCTCTAAGCACCGTAGTCAAATTGGATTAAGTTTCCACCCTCGTCCAAAATGGGATGAGTCTCACCACATGAGCCCTGGGGAGACATATCAGCCATGTCCACATGGCAGCGGGCATGCAAGGGGGCTGGTCTGCTCAGAAAGGAGCATCCTCAAGGGTGGGACTGGGAGCACATAGCTCTCAACATCCCTCTCCTCTTCTTCTTCCCAAGATCCCGTGGGTGACTCCCTGGACCAAACCTTCGAGTAGCCAGAGGATTAGCAAACTAACAAGATGTGGTCCACAGAGGTGACTTCTCGATTCATGAGTGGGCAGAGAAGATGGAACACAGAACGGGATAAAGAAATGGAGAATTCCAGGTACCAGGGACAACTGAGGTAGAGATAGGTAGATTTATCTCGTACCTTCCCAAGCTGATCACCTCCCCCCTCAAATTAAAGTTGCTATTCATGTTGAAATTATACTTAGCATGTTCAGAAAGCAAATAGGCAGGCTTGATTACTTCATACTAAATAGATCTAAGTAACTTTGATGAACTTTTGTTTTTTTAAATCTTTAAAGCAATAGAGATGAAAGTTAGGTGAATACCCCATTCCTCCCTGAGGAGATATTGGCAGGTAATGATTGCTGGGGGAGGGGAGACCTTTTCTTCAGTGCTCCACTCATTGGCAGGTTGTCTGTGTTCTGGTACAATATCTGCCCACCCATGCTCTTGCAAGCAGCCTTGATTAAAATCAGCGGGTCCCCCCCCCCAAAGATATCAAAGTAGAAGAGGGACTGGTTAGAAAGAAGAAGGGGTTCCATAGGAGAGGGAGAAGACAAGAGAAAATAATGTGAGATAATTATGATTAAAATACATTATATACATCTGTAAAGACTATCGATAAATAAAATTTCAAAAAAGAGGCATGCCTCTTGGTTTATGCGGTTCATGAAGGCATTTCCATGAAGAATCAGAGAGAAGAAGACCTTCCCATAGAAAGGCCAACCTTCCTGTGGCAGCCTATATTGAAAGATTCTAGAACAACGTGTCCCTTTTCCCCTGTCTGCCTTCACCCCTCCCTAGTGAGTACATGAGCCCAGTTGCTCCCACACCAATCTTCTTTAGGAAGACCAGTAGCTCTAGAGGAACACTCTAAGCAAGCCTTCAGGGACACTTGTGACTGCTGAGCCAACCAACCTTGCTGACTGAGCAGTTACTAGGTTCTGGGACTTTCCAGCCTGCAGACAGTCAGTGTCAGACTATCCAGGCCATGTTGTATAAGGCAATATAACAAATCCCCTTTACTGTATGTATGTATGCATGCATGTATATATGTATTATGCATGTATGTATTTATATATGCAAAGTTAGGTGAGCAATGATAATTTCTCTTGCTCCTTAGTAAAACATCATGGAAAAAAACACCCAAATCCCAGCATACTGTCTGTCCCCTTTGGTAGTGTGTGCCCCCAAATCAAACAGGCATGGGGGGGAGCATTTGCTATTCGCATCGAAGGAAAGTTTCCCATGTTTTCTGAGCTGCAGCAGGAAGAGAGATCTTGCCTATGCTGAGTTCTTCAGCCTTTCCTCCCAGCTCACAACTGCTCTGGGAGGCGTGGGGGTTTTGTGGTGATCATGGGTGCTGGGTGGGTGTCAGTGCTTTGGTGAGCTGCTGCCAAGTCTTACGAAGACTTCCATGATAGTGTTATGCTTATTTGTAGCCAGTAAAACGCTATCTGAAAGACCCTAACTCAGTCAAAACCATAAGGCATGAACCATTAGAATATATATTAAAAATAAGTGTTGAAAACCCATGCAGAAGTGGTTCCAGGATCTCCATTGTTTTAGCCACGGTTCTCTCTGTTACAACACAATAGCAGACAAAAGGAAATCAATGAAGAAAAGGTTTCTGTCACCTCACAGTTTGAGGGTACAGTCCTTCACTGGTCACATGGTATTGAAATGCAGGATGCAGAGAGAGAGATGCTTAGCTGACTTTCCCCTTTGTCTGCAGCCCAGGACCCCAGCTTAGGTGGTGCTGCCCACATTTAGGGTAGCTGTTCCTCCATCTGTTAACCTCATCTAGAAATTCCCTCAAAGACATTCCTAGAGCTTTATTTCCACTGTGGGTCTAAATCCCACGAAATTTGTCAAAGTCAACCATCGCATCACCCAATATCAAGTTCACAAAGCTCAAGTCCCTTGTACAAAATGTAGCACTTACATATAACCTCCACAGTGTCTTGTGTACACTGTAAGGCACTTCTAGATTCCTTATAGTACTTAGCATGATGGAAATGGCATTCGTACAGTTGTTAAGACACACACACACATATTAGGGAATACTAACGAGAAATAAGTCTATGTGTGCTCAGTATTGACACATTTTCCCCCCAACAGTTTTAATCTGTCCTTGGTTGGATCCATGGATGAAGAACTCCAGGATCTGGAGGGTGAACTTTTATGGCTTTCTGTCTCAGTAACACTAGAACTTTAAATAAGTTTTCTTGGATCACACATGCTAACATAGTTGGGGTTAAGTAAAGAATAGACTTTTATTGAACACTTGCTATATTCTAGGAATTTTGGGGAGTACAAAATAACCATGGTGTTAATTACTTTTCTTGTTGTTATGAAAAAAAAATCAGACCAAAGCAGCTTCAAGAAGAAAGAGTTTATGCCAGAGACAGTGTTGCATGCACCCAGTTCTAGCACCCAGGAGGTTGAGCTAGGAAAACCACTATGAGTTCAAAGCCAGCCTGGGCTACAGAGTGAGCTCCAGGTCAGACTAGCCTAGAGAGAGACCCTGATTTAAAATAAAACAATTCCTCCACACCTTTTTCTAAGAAGGGAAGGCTTATTTCAGCTTACAGTTTGAGGCTACAGTCCACCATGCTGAAAAAGGCACAGTGGCAGGGTTTGTGAAGTGGCTGGTCACATTGCATCCCTAATCAGGAAGCAGAGGACAGACAGGAAGTGAGGTCACATGCCTCAAGACTCTCCCCCACTGACCCACTTCCTTCATCAATGAATCACATCCTAAAAGCTGTCACCAGCTGGAGACTAAGGGTTCAAACACAGGAGCCTTTGGAGGACATTTCACAATCAAACTGCAATAGCCAAGTTTCAAAGATTTCCTTCTAGGGACAGGAAACCAAGCCTGTCCTTGTAGGGAAGCAATCTGTGGGGCAAACAGATTCTCACAACTCTTGAGACGTTTCTTATATGGAGCCTCACTTCCTGCCTGTCTGAATGACAGCTGGGGAGGAGCCTGCATGAGATTGTGCTTTGCAAGCATTAATGAATGCCCAATAATAATTATGGGTTTATTGTAGCCAATGGTAATGTAAAACACAGTCATTATCAGCTTCTGGGACCAGGCAACAATAGTGCTTTCTTGTCCCAGGGAAGTGTGGCCCAGCATGGGGGGGGGGTTGTTAGCTGCATCCTTCCAAGAGGACAGAAGAACTTGCTGGGATTGGGTGCTTGGTTTGTCTGGGTGGTCCCAGCCCCAGCTTGATACAAAATGAGATCTTGTACATCCAAATACATTTCTAAGCCAACAAGAATTCCCGGTGTTTCAGTAATAAAAGCCAACAAGGACCTGCCCCATATCTCAAGCCCCTCATCACAGAGGGTGAGCCCTCTTTTCCTGAAATGTTGTTGATTTCAGATTTTGTTTCTGTTTTTTTTTCAAATATTTGCATATACACGATGAGCTATCTTGGGGAAGGGATGCATGTTTAAACGTGGAACGCATTTATGCATCACAATTTCTACACAATTACCTAAAATTACCTAAAGGTAATTTTTTTTAAAATATATATTTATTGTCCATATGAGTTACATTATTTAGTGGGCAAACCATGCGTTGTTATCCCGAATTCCCCAATTCCCCATCCCTGATCAGTTGTATATCCTCCTCCGTGGGCTGTCTGTATTAGTCCTTGTGGCAAGGGATCCTGTATATCTTAGTACTCATTCCGGTCTTCCTGGCCCAAGTGTGTTGTTACTGATGGGTGCCATGCCTCCGGACAGTCTCCCCCACCACGGCTCTCACAATCTTTCCGCCCTCTTCCGCTCAGTTCCCTGAGTCGTGGTGGGTGAGTAATAAGGCTGCTTTAATGTTGCGAGCTTAGGGGTCCTTGTGTCGAAAATCCTTGGTTTCTGTCTCATTGGCCTATCCTGTGTTGATTGAATGACTGTGGTTATAGGTCCCTTGTTCATTTGTCATTGTCTGCTGGGTTCCCTAAAGGTAATTTTTATATAACACTGTTCATCAGTATCTGTGTGTGTGTGAAATAATTTCCCAGTATGGAATTTGGAATAAACAGTCAAAAAATTTGGATTCTTGAGCTTGACAGATTTTTGCATATTTTGGGTTAAGGCTTGTGCTGTCTTCTTAAGAGTCAGTAGGGGACATAACCAACTTTTCACAAATCTTTTGTTCACTGGATATTTGTGCTCCAAACAGATTAGAAGCTAGGGAAAGGAATTTTCCCCAAAGTCCGTTTAAAGGGCCTTAACTTGTGTGTCTAAAATGCCTGCCTCAGAGTGTTTCATTCCCTAGAGCCAGGCCTGAGCAGCAACGAAAAAGACCACAAAAAAATGCATCCTTAAAAATCAAACTCCATCTGGGATTGTGAGTCAGGGGTCTAAGTTTAGGCTCCATAATTTTGTGACCTTGGACAAATCCTTTGCAACAGAACATGGGAAGCTGCTTTGTTTGATTATAAAATTACCCGGTCATTGAAAAATAATAGTTGTGTGTTTGAAACCGCCCACCCTCATGACTCACCCTTTGAGGATATCTCTCTGGGTATACATTGCATAATCCTGTTTTATCTATCTATTTATTTATTTTTTTTCTGTAGGTGCTGAGGGTTGAACTTGAGGTCTTGCCCACATTAAGTGCATTCACCACTGAGCTTCCCTCCAGGCTCCTGTGTGATCATCTTCGCCCCGTCTAAGGCTGCGTTGATATTGCTCTTCAAGGACCTGTCACAAATCTGCAAGCTTGAACAAATTACTGATGCAAAGGCCTGTGATTTGGGGGCCTCTCATGGCCCAAGTGGCTACCAGAGAGCCATCACTAAACCGAGGTAAGTGTCCCTCTTGGATCCAGTGAAGATGACTCCTACGCTTATCTGCTTTCTGGGGGCTGTTATGAGGATTAATTAATGCTTGTGAAGATCTATAATCGCTGTGGATGAAAGGAGCCGTTGAAGGATAATAATGCTTCAGAGCAACGTGGCACCTTTCATCTGCAGATCTCCAAGCGCTCCGCAGGAGTGGATTAATTACACCAAGGTAATTGCAAGGTATAATGACAATAACAAAGAGGACCATAATTACCCTTAAGAACCTGATTTGAAATCGATTCCTGGGCCCAGCTCTGCATGGTGCTCGGTGCCCTCTTGCTTATTGTAGCTGAGGCCTAAGTGCCAGGAGGGTCCACCCTCCCCAGCCCAAGGTGCCCCTCACCAGCAATGCCCATGGCTTCTGCCATCGCCGATGGTAGAAAGACTACGAGCTTCTCAGAAAGGGAGACTTCGCCTTCTCACTTGGTACTTGTGCTGGTAGTGATATTTGGAAATAAAAGGAATGGGTCATCAAAGGGGATATTTAAGCATTCGGTGTTTATGTTTGAAAGCCTCCTTAATCTGTAATTCCGACCCAAGATAGTTTATGCTCTTACAGAACTGACTAAGTGGGCTGGAGAGATGGCTCAGCGGTTAAGGCACTTGCCTCCAGTACCTAAGGCCCCAGGTTCAATTCTCCAGGACCCACATAAGCCAGACCCACAAGGTGGAGGCCCTGGTTCTTTCTCTCTCTCTCTCTCTGCTTGACAATGAATAAATAAGATATTTAAAAAAAAGAACTGACTGTTTCTGGTGTCTTCCCTTGACGTTCACAAGGATGCTGAATGACAGGTACCATCGTCATCATTATCTCTGTTTCACAGGGGAAGGAAACTGAGACACAAAATAATTATGTAACTTACACGGCTCATGGAGTTTATCGTGACCCAGTCATGGAGCTGGTAAGTGGCAGTGCTGGGCACTTACATCCAGAGCAGCCTGGTGCTGGGATTTGCGTGTGTTAGCAGTGCACATGACTAGATCTCTTAAGTGAAAGAATGAGAACTTTTTTGTGGATGTTTTTCTTGTGAGTTAGGGTCTCACTATGTAGTCCAGACTGGTCTTGAACTCGTCATCCTACCGGAGCCTCCAGAGTGCTGGGATTAGGAAGTACACCATGCACACCTGGGAAGAATGATTTTCACTCAAGAAAAGCACCGATTTTTCTATTTTTGCGTATGTATGTGTGGTGTGCAAGTGTGTATGTATACCAATAAGTGCATGTGCACAGGTGAGCATGCATGTGGAGGTCAGAGGTCAGTGGTGGTGGTGGGGTCTTCCATAATCTCGCTACACTTTATTGAGTGTCTTGCACTGAAACCTGAGCTCACTCATCCAGCTAGCCTAGTTTATCCTGGGATCTGTCTTTCTCTGCCTCTTGAATACTTTGTACTGCTATACCTGGCGTTTTCACATCGGTCCTGGGGATCTGAACTCACGCCCTTATGCTTATGTGACAAGCTCTTTACCCACTGAGCCACCTCCCCAGCCCAAGTTTTTCTATTCTTTTTTTCTTTATCTTTATTGCCCCAAATTAGATACATTGATTGAGTAAACATTGTGCTTATATTCCCATTTCCCTCCCCCAATCCCCAATCCCCTGGGTTATCCTCCTCGGTGGGCACACTGGAACAACCCGTGTGGCAAGGGGTAGAATGCATTTTTTCCCAGCTCTTTTCCTCAGAGTGAGTGAATGGCACTCACGCTTTTGGAGTGGGTCATCTGGATTGTGTTCTCAGTTTGCTCTTTACCAGCTCTAGAATCTTATGCTAACTACCTAGGTTTTTGATGCCTTGGGTGTTCCTCTGTCAGATGAGGAAAAAGAAGTTTTCCTTCATATGACTGGGTGGCAGTTAGGGTACTTAAGACACAGGAGAGGCTAGATTTATGACTGTCACTTAATATATGCTTCACAGGTGGGACCTGTTATTAAGATTTGTTAATAGTTCCTTATTAAGATTTGTTCTACAAAGATTTATGCCTTGGAACTTTGGTCCCCCAATGCAATGGTATTAAAACGTTGTAGCAGAACTAGATGGTAAGACTCTATTGCTTCAATTTCAGGGCACAGAGAAGTCCAGCTGGAGCTGAGATGGACGTTTCCTCCCTGGCAGCAAGCCTTTTATAGTTCTGGAAGGTGCCATGCAGGCTGTTGGGGAGAAGAAGTCATTAACAGCCTTAGCCAGATATGCTCTGCAACTGACCTGTCCTGTAAGATGTGCCCATCGGTGCAATGGGGGATGACGGTCATGGGGACAGCCAGCTGCTTTCTGATTAGATTTGAGGTTGGCTGCACAAGGGGGAATTCAGACCTGGTCCTGAAAACCTGGTCAAAGTCTGTGGCTGGGGAGGTCATGGGCCCCTAGGTGTGTGTGTGTGCTGGGAGTGTGATAGAGGGGAATTTACACTGTTGTTATGCTAAGAGGGTGGTCACACTGCCATCTAAATAGGTATGTTTGTGCCCAAAGATTATTGCTACACTCAGGCTTAATCACGGAAGTTTCTCTTTGCAGTGGGCAGAGGAGGCGAAGATGCAGAAGCTCTGAGAACAAGTGACCATAGTGTGCTCAGGCCTGAATGGGACACGTACATCCCATCCCTTCCAGGCTCAGGGAACAGTGTGGAGGAAGGAGCCACAAGAGTTAAGAGCAGGAGGATGGGGGAGGGGCTCATGAGACCTCATTCCTCACAAAGAAGCAACTCTGCAATCCTCACCTCCACAGGTATGGCTGGTTCTCTCTCTCTCTCTCTCTCTCTCTCTCTCTCTCCTCATCTCCATAGGTGAGGCTGGTCTTTTCTCTCTCCTCACCTCCACAGGTGTGGCTGGTCTTCTCTCTCTCTCTCTCTTTCTCTCTTTCTCTCTCTCTCTCTCCTCACCTCCACAGGTGAGACAGGCTACTATCAAGCCTTTCCCTGAAGCTCAGTCCTGCATCAGTTCTGCACCTCCAGATTAAGAGCCAAATAAACTTTTTTTTCTTTATAAAATGCCTGTTTCAGCAGGTGTAATGGCACACACCTGTAATCCTAGCATGATAGAACGCAAAAAAGATTGCTGTGAGTTCAAGGCCAGCCCTGGCTCCATATTGTAACCTTGTCTGAAACAACTGTAATAATAAAGTTTTAAAAATAAGGTACTTGCTTCGGATACTTTGTTATAGCAACAGCAAACCAATGAAGACCCCTTTTCTTTCCTTGGTAACTGGAAATGTAAAAAGTGACTCTGAGAGACTTGGTAACATCATGGCTTACATTAAGATATCAACCCAGGAGCGTTGCAAACGACAACATCCTAAGCTCTTAAGGAGTGGTCACTGATTAAGATACTTTGGACAGGTTGTTCTTTGTTGTTTGGCTTCCTGGCGGGAAGAGACCTCCTTGGACTCTGTCAATGTCACCAATGGGCCAAGGTGAGTTTTGAAATTGACATTGTCATTTTCCACAGTAAGCACTGGAGAAAATATTTGGGGTAACCTGATGGCCTGGTGCTTTTTCTGTCACTTGAAATTTTCTTTTTCCTGATGTCACCCTGAAAATCTCTTGTCCAAATCACTACTGTGACACTTTCAGCAACGCTTAGGAAGGCTCTCGGGAGAGCCGAAGTCCACTGCTCCAGGGATGGTTAACAGACCAAATCACACCTGGTTTCTCCAGTAAGCCTGGGGCATGTCCACGATGAAGTCCTTCCCACGTTTCACATCGTGTGGGCAGACTCTTCTTAAAACCTGATTCCGTTTGAGAGGAGGCTGTTATTAAAGTCTTGGTCTAATGCTGATCTATTCCAGAATTCCCTGAATGGAGTGTCTCCCGTGGAGAGATGTTTTAGAAGTGGAAAGCTCATGAAGAGATATGCTTCCCACACAAATCCCTGCTTCAATTTCTCCAGAACAGGATTTTCTGGGGTCCTATAATACACTTTTTATGGGTACCTGTTTAATATTGGCACTGTACCAAGGTTTTCACCATCAGCACTAGATCCTTTGGGCAGGACCGAGTGTTTAAATGCCCCAGTTCTGTCCCTGGGCGTGAAGTGTGTTGTTTGTCTATTTGAATTAGATAAGCCTTGTCTTTGGCCTTATCAAGGCTGTTGCTCAAATAACTAAAAGGTGCCCTAATTGCCTCTCATTCATCCAACTCCATGTCTTACGTGGCTGAGGAAATACCTTGATTAGTTATTTGCATGGAGAAGAAAATCTTGGGGGGAGGCAAATGCCAAGGGTTAGAAGAAGGGGAGAGACAGCTCGCAGCGTGCATTCACGCTTCAGGCAGCTTCTGTGACGCCCAAGAGCCTCTGGAGTCCATCCTAGGCTCAGAGGGTCTGTTTTCTCCATTAGTTCTCAATTCCAGAATTCTGCACCCCGGGTCTTGAACCTGAATGTGGGTTCTCTGCCCTTTACTGTCCCCCATGTCACAGACTATGATGGGACGTCTGTTTTCTCACTGAGCAGTTCAGAGCAGCACCTCCAGGACTTATTTTGCCTCCCAAATTGAAGAGAAGAATGATACCTAATTGGGTTTTCTCAGTGTGCTTCATCCCTCAGGTCCTTCATCCCTGAGGCCTCGAATCTCTAGAGGGTGTCTTGCTACCCTGTCAGGAGAGGATGGAGAATTACCAGAGGCCTCATCCTAAATTATGAACTGCCCATGGGAAACCCCATCAGCTGGCCAGGCTGGTGGCTCTCTACCTGGGAGGGAGGGACCTTCTCATGGTTTACAATGTCAATCAGTGTGACACAGTGCTAATTAGCATTACTTGCGCTAGCTGGTGAGCTGACAGGATTCACGTACGCACAGAGAGCATTTGCGGATTTA
>PVHP010005203.1:0-66577 GCA_004024765.1 Zapus hudsonius | reverse complement strand
TGCTGCTACTGCTGCTGAAAAAAGGATATGAACAAGTTGCTATGCTTTGCCATGATGAAACTCCCCTAGAAACTCTAAGCCTGGCATAAATACTTGCCTCCCATGAGCTGCTCTGATCAGGTGTTTTGAAGGCTGTAATGAGAACATAAATGCTGTGTGTGTGTGTGTGTGTGTGTGTGTGTGTGTGTGTGTGTGTGTGTGTGTGTGTGTGTGTTTGTAGCCATGCATGCACTTGTGGAGGTCAGAGGACAACTTCTGGTGTAAGTCCTTGATTTTGAGGCAGGGTTTTTGGACACTCACTACTGTGTTTGTCCAGGTTAGCTGGCTGCACTGTGTGCTTCCAGGTGATTCTCCTATCTGCCTACCTTTTCACCCTAGGAACACGGACATCACTGACACTTGCATGCTATAGTGCCCAGCTTTAGGTAGGTTCTGGGGGAGGAGTGTGGACTCAGGTGTTCACACTTGTGCAATAAGTGCTTCACCCCACTGAGCAATCTTTCTAGCCTAGAATTTAAATTTGTAATTGGTGTCAAAGCTTTAAGACTCTAGGGACTTTTGAAGTTAGACTAAATGAATTTTGCATTATGAGATGGCCATAACCCTGTAGGGGTTAGGGGTAAAGTGTTAGAATAAAAATGCTAACACATAGGATCGTGTGTTTGAACACCCAGTAACTAACTAGTTGGCAGCACTGATTGGGGAAGTTGTTCAACCTTTGGGAGGTGGAGCCTCACTGGAGGATATGGGTCACTGGTCATGAGCCCTAAGGCTTATACTCTAGTCCTGCTTACTGTCCAGTCTGTGCTCCCTGGTCCTCTGAAATCTAAGCAAGAAGTTATGGAACATTTTCACCACCAGGGAAGCCCCTTACCTCTATCTTTCCCAACATGATGCATTGTACATCCTGAAACTGTGAGCCAAAATCACCCTGACTTAATTAACTTTCTTCTTCTCAGGTATGTAGTCACGGAAACAAGAAAAGTAACTAATAAGGACTATGAGGTGGGACTCTCTAATTCTCACCCTATCACGTTCAGCTCAGGTGTTACTCCTTAGACTTCCTCCGCTTTGTACAAATCATCCACCATCTCACTTCTGACCCCTCATTCATGCATGTCCTCACTTCCTTCTTTACAGAGACTTGACCACACCTCCCAGGAGAACTGGGTTACTCCTATTGGATCTGGTCAGCCTGAATGGGTTCAACTTCTGATGCCATTACTTACTGTTTAGGGACATCATAAAGCAAGTTACTTTATCTGCACCTCAACTCCCTTCCCTGGAAGATGAGGCCAGTAATAATGACCTAGCAAGGTACTTTCTGGAAACAGTCATACATGTGAAGCACAGTGCAATCTGGTGCACAGTGGAGACCTGATATGCTTCCCTTCCCTTGACCTCTGGTAGCAAATACTTGTGGATTGCACAAGCCAAGACTAAACGATTTCATCCCTTAGCTGATGGAAGTGTTACTGAGGCTGTCGATCGATCGTCACTAGGAATTGTCCTTGACTGAAGACAGTTGCCTCACTCAGGTTCATAATTCCCAGTGGCCGATTAATGCAAAGGTAAAGGCTCAGCTCCCTTGGCCCAACTCAGAACAATTCTGAAGGGTCATCCCAGCTCCTGAGCCCCTGGGTTGGAGGGAATCCTCCCCAGGCCCATTCTCTATTTCATCCCTTTTCCTATGTGGATGAATCCTGAGAGAAACCAGTTATGAACAACTTGCAAGGCCAGTGTCTGTCTCAGAGTCTGCTTCCTCAGAGATCCAACCCATGACGCCTCCTAACCATAAACCCCGTCTGACCTGGTTCCATCTCCTACCACTTATAAACAGCCCTTCCTGGGCTGGAGAGATGGCTCAGCAGTTAAGGTGCTCACCTGCAAGGCCTAATGACCTGAGTTTGATTCTCCAGTACCCACCTAACACCAGATGCACAAAGTGGCACATGTATTTGGAGCCCATTTGCAGCGGCTGGAGGCCATGGCACACCCAGTCTCTTTGTCACTCTTTTATCTGTCTCTGCTTGCAAATGAATAATAAAAAATATATTTTTTAAAACCCTTCCTGAACATGTTGGACTTCCCCTTCAGCTACAGGAGAGGGTAGTGTCTCTTTATCTCCCACACCCAGCTGTGTTATGGGAGACTCTCCAGGCTTCAATTTCTGTCTCCGGTAATACCTCCTCCAGGAACTGTAAAGGCTCTGCACCTTCCTTTGGACCCTCTCACTATTATTTTAAAGTTTATTATTTAGAAGCTAGTGGCTCACATTTGTAATCCTAGCACGTGGAAGATGAGGCAGGAGGATCAGGAGGTTCAAGATTACTTTTTATATATAATTTTATTTATTTATTTGCAAACAGAGAGATAGAAAAGAGACAGACAGAGAGAATGGCTGTGGCAGAGCTTCCAGCCACCGCAAATAGACTTCAGATATAAGCATCAGGCTCTATGTTGGTAGCTGGGAATCGAACTCAGGTTGTTAGGCTCTGCAGGCAAGTGCCTTAACTGTTGAACCAACTCTCCAGCCCCCCCCCTCGCTATTTTTGTTCCCTTCTGATCTGTCCCCGTGTGCAATCTCATGAGTTGGTATGCTAACTATATTCCAGTTTGCCAGTAGTTCCACTGCTTGCCTCCCATTCCTCTGCTCTGTAGCTCAGGGCCTGACTCTGCAAGGACATTTCCCAGGGGCACATTCCTAGAGCCAGCCAGGGGGATGCATGACTGAGAGCTGCAGATGTAAGAAGAATTCAGGGAGTTTCTCACTGTTTCAGAGAGGGACATACCTGGCAGAGGCTGTGCCCATCCTGGCCTCTGCTCCCACCAGGCAGACCCAGTTCTCTAACTCTAGTCCCTTCATTTCCTCCTTTTTTTTTTCTGATCAGCCTTATAAGGGATGGTTTCTCTCATTAGTCTCTGGGCCTCCTATGTGTAGTTTTTCCAAACCTGCAGTACCTGTTCTTGTGAAGCAAATGAGTCTGTTGAACTCTCTAGTCCAAGCACTGTTTCCCCGTCTCTTGTCTTGTCCCTAGTCTCTTTTCCTCACTCACATGATAGGGCAGATTTCCTCAGTGGGATCCTACCCAGTCAAGGCCTGTAGCCAGCCAAATCAAGTCTCCTTATTGGTAAAGAAGCGATTGGCAAAGAAAGCATTTGAAAAGCTCAGATGTGATCCCCTACAGCAAAGATTCACAGTTAACCCAGGTGGCTCACCTCTCTCCCCAAATGTCATTTAGATGAATCCAGGAACCCTGTGCCATTTTGTCAAGACTGAGCCTCAGCCAGCTTAGCAAATATTCGTCACGACTGGGAGAACACCCTCCGCAGTGTCTCCCGATAGGAAAGCTTATAAACTTCTAATGTTGAAACAAGACGTGTTTCACCCAGTTGTGATGTGTCAAGGAATTATCTCCAGATCTTGCTTGTGGTTTTGAAGATGAACACCAGTGGTAAAGCTGTTTGCAAATATTTTGAACAGATGTTAAGTCTTTAATTATTTTTTGCTTTTAAAATTGACAACACTCTATATTGCCCACTGATGAGCTACAGGCATTGTGTGTGTGTGTGTGTGTGTGTGTGTGTGTGTGTGTGTGTGTGTGTGTGTGTACGGGTCTATATTCTTTTAAATAGTAATCATTGCTCCGTGATGACTAGGGAAATTGCTCTGAGGTTTGAAAGCGGATTTGCAGCTATCCCCAGGGGATTGTGGATAGTAATGCCTACTGTATCATCTACCTTATTTAAAATTGGCAATAGGAAACACAATTCAATCTAGTATATTTCTAAAGGCCACTAGGAAATAGATTGGGCAACAGAGTCCGGAAATGCAAATCCAACGCTAAACTCCATCCTGAATCTATCTGCCTAGGTTTTATTTTTTTTTCTTCCCCAAGGCCAATGGTGCTGATTCAGTAGTGCATTAAACACAAATGTGTGGGTTCAGCCCTGACCAGCCATTAATCAATGTGCAGCCACAAAGACAGCATTCATGGATTCACAATCTACTGCAAGGTGCCAGCCTCATGTGGGCAGAAATTAAACTAGGCTTTTAGAGGTATGCAGGGCACAGGCCACATCCTATACTTAAAGGTCTTAGCTGACTTAAGCAAAATAATGCCAAGAATTATAAATATTTGGTGATTTTTTAAAAGGTGCTGTACTTAACAAATTGATTTGTTAGTGGTGGCAAAAGAAATGAGACAGATAAAACCGATGAGCATACATTTAGTCTCCTTTGGAAATAATATCAAAAGTCAACATTTGAGACCTTTTGTGAATTTGAGCCTTAATTAAGACTTCCTGTCCCATGTTTAGTGGCATCAGGAGTATAAAGCATAGTAGTGACCCACCCCAGAGCCTCAGACACCCCCATGCACACAAGTGATTTCACTGGGGGGAATTTCCCAAGAGAGGGGCTTCCTCAAGCTCTTCATGTGGATTTGCCCTTACGTTAAGGGCCCAGAGCTGTTCAGCCAGGAAGGCAGGTGCTTGCCTGTCAGTTGCAGCTGCCTGTGTCCTTGGACAAGGGCAGCCTCCTGCTGAAAGAACAGAACTCCTGGAGTATGCCGGATGTGTGCCTCCTTCTAAGAGAGAATGTAGGGCAGAAGAAAGGCCTGAAGATGATTCCTCCTGGGGGTCTCAGTCAGCAAAGGCTGTTCTCACCCCCTCCCCAGCTCTTTCATCTTGACCCCTTGCTATGATTCACAGCTCCAATCCCACCTGGGGAGAGAGGCAAACCGCCCCTGCTCTCTCCCTCTTTCCCTTCCACCTCGTGTCACCTTTATTTAAGGGAATGGTAAGCCCCAGCCTGCTGGTCCTGGCCCCTAATATCACAAGGGGAGGGGGAGCACCTCAAGCATGGGAGTCAGAGGAACCTGGAGCAACAGTAACCTAGCAACAGTGTCTCAGGATTTGAATGTAATTATACCCCAGTGTGATAAATACTCAGAAGGGCTCCTTATGTGCAGATCATACTAAACAAGTCTTTGCAATTACCCTCATCAAATATTGATAGAGGAAAAGTTTTTTTGAGAAGAAAAAAAATTCTGATATGCATGGACAAACTTTCCCACCAAGTGCCCTGGGCAGGTGACTGAATTCCAAATGGGGCAGCTCAGTCTCCAGATCTCTTCCTCTAGTCACATGAAGGTCTGGGAGAAAAACTGAAGCCTGAAATAAGAGTTTATTTGATGTCAAGGTGCAACATTTATGCGTAAAGGACCATTATCCACCGGTGAGGTCAGATGACTGGCTGGCTGGGATTTGGGGCTCAGTTTTCTTTCTTTTTATTTTATATTTTCATCATGAATAAGTATATACATTGTATGAGCAAATCCTGTGAAGTTGTCCCCGTTTCCCTCCTCTCTGTCCCTTACCCACTGGGGTCCTTCCCAGATACTGGATCTGTCCATAGGTTAGGGGGTTATGAACTGCACCAGAGGTAGCCAGCTTTTCTTTCTTTTCCTTTCTTTTTTTCTTTGGGGCTAGTTTGCTAGGATGCAAACTTTTGGCATCATCAAAACCAAGTCTGTGTTGGATTCAAGAAGTTGGGGACTCATGTGCAGACTGAAGCAAATAAGGTACATAGTCCCAAGCACAGAAGTGCCTTGGAAGCCTTATTCCAGTCTGGGCTTTACTCTGAGGGAGATAGGAGCCACTCAGGTGTGGCTGGTGTGAAGCCTGGTGCGCGACGAAGAATGGTATAGTCAGGTGTACATTGCCAGACTGGGTCTATAACTGCTGTGAGGATGGCTGCTGGGCCAGACTAGAGGACAAGACCTAGAGGCTAGAGGCTGATGGGTGTCAGAGAAGGTGCAGGGTTTAGGGACAAGGACCAGGAGCAGCCTCATGGCACAGAGTTACCCTTGAAGTGTCTTTAGCCAGGTGTTTTGCAGAAACCTTCGGTACAAAGCCCACAGCTATCACACTCTACCCAGTTACATTACTTCATAAGGAGACCTTTTAACTGTAGAATGCTGGGATCAGAACAGAGATCAGGCCAAGATGAGCTAAAGTGAGAGTGTAAAAGGGGGTGAAGAGGAAGATCCAGGGACTTCCCAGTGGGAGAGAGGGTATCAGAATTCTGTCCTAACACCAGATTATCAAAGATGAATGCTGGGCAGCCGGAGACTAAAATCAGAGTCCAGGAACAACAACAGAAAAATGCACTATATAGAAGCCCAGCCTGTGCCTTTGTGAAGTTCCTACCTTGATTGACATGCTGTGTGATTTAAACCCCTGCCTTTCCTGGGGCTCTCTCTAGACATGGAAGCGGCACAGGACTGAACCTCATTCCATCCTCTTGTTCCCTCTCCAAAGCCCTCATCACTGATGCCCCCCTATGAGAGGAATTCTCCTTCCATAGATGCAGCATCTTGAAAGGGCTTCAGATCTCACTGACACTGCTGTCTCTTGCCAGCAAGCCAGGCTGGGGAGGTGGACTGGCAGTCAGATGAGAGACCTCCTTGTCCTGCTGTGGAATTCAAGGTTGGAACAAGTTCCCCAGTCATCCAGTGCACCGTTCTCCCCAAGCAACAACATGATACATCTGATAGTTTCCACGCTGGGTGATAATGTCTAGGTGGACTGCACTTTAAGGAAACTGTTTACAAAAATCTCCTCCAACAAGCTAGCTACAAAGGAAGAGAGTTTGATTTTTATAAGACCCTACCTAGGAATCTGTAAAGTGCTCAGCCTCAAGGTGTTTTCAAAAGACTGTCTGCTGCACAGTGGGGTAGTAAATCTTCATAAAATATGTGCTCCAAAACATCAAGGGATGTTTCCACTTTCTTTTACATTCAGTGGAAATGGAAGCAAGGTTGACATTGCAGAGAACAGACGTCTTGGGGGAGAGACATCAGCATGCAGTCAAACCTTTCTCCGCTCCCCAGATGAGAAGTCAGAGGAGCAAGGTTGAAAGAAGATGCTGACCCATTGTTTAAATGCTATTACCTAATTTTGGAAAACATTTGTCTTCTGTTTTTGTTTGTCTGTTTGCCTGCCTGTGTATGTAGTATATATGTGCAGCATATGTGGTATGGTGTATATAAGTGTGTGTTTACAAATGCACATGCCTCGTGCACATGTATGCAGATACCAGAGAACACTCTGTGTCCTCCTTCTTTCACTCATCTGTGCTTTGCCTTGTGGCCGAGTCTCTCACTGGACAGGCAGTTTCCAACTGTGGTCACACCAGCTGACCAGTGTGCCCCAGTGATTCTCCACTCCCTACAGAACTGGGTTACAGGCACGTGTGCTGTGCCCATCAGTTTACCTGAGCGCTAGGGAATAAGGCCCTCGCAGGCCTTTGTTCTTCCACAGCAAGCACTCTCATCCACGAAGCTCCTCCAGCCCAGCACCTGTCTTCTGTACATTTGCTCTTCTGATGCATAAAAAGGACTTACTGGGCACACACATACACACTTCTAGTAGATATGCCAAATTGTTCTTGCTATTATCTGGATTAAATTTCCCCTTGGGTCATCATAACTTTTCTGACCTTCTGCCAACCTTGGCACCCTGCAGTATAGCAAGAACAAGATGGATGGATGCCTGACTGTCCAGTCAGGCTGGGAGCAGGAGAGCATTGTGCACAGAGGCAGGGCAGCAGGACTGGTTGTGAGGGGCTGGGCAGGAAGCAAGGGAGCAAGCCAGACATAGTATGTAACCTGGGGGAGCTCTAGAAGAGTTGGTTGACCTTGTAAGTCAAAGAGAAAGGTTATCAAGGTTATCAAATGTCTGAGGAACAGAGGACCAAGATCGAGTCTCCTTGAGAGAAGCAGTGATTTTATTATTTATTAGTGATATCATTTTTAAATGAAATAAATTATGTTAAAAACACAGTGGTCTCCTCCACAATTCCATTACTTCCTCATCACTCCGGGGTTTATCCTTTGATCTCTGTTTTAATACTACACATTTCTATTTCTGTAAATAACAACAGGCTAATGTTTTAGAGTCTTTCTCTATATATGGATGTTTCATACACTGTGCATTATGTTACTACTTTCCTTAGTCATTCACAATGAGGTTTTTGAGATTTATTCATGTAGATACATATGGCTTTATATCATTCAACTATTGCCCAGTATCCCTTTGTGTAATAACTTTATAAATTATTTCTCCATTTTCCTGTGGACTGACCTTCAATTTATTTCTATTTTTCTCTATTACAACATGATGCTAGGAATACACTTCCATATGTTTCCTGGTACAAAAAGAAATTATTGGATATACACATGGATTAGATACTGCCAAATTGGGCTCAAGAACTTTTGATTGGTACAATATCCTCATATGATCTTTATAATATTGTTTTGTGAGTTTTCAGATTGTCAACCCAAAATGTGTGAATGGCCTTAAATTGGGGTTTTATTTGCCTATTCTTGATAGTTAGCGAAACTATCTTCCTGTTTATATACGTAGACTAAAATTTGCCTTAATAATGACTTACATATCATTTTTCTCATTTTCTCATCCATACACTTTATGTACTTCTGATTTTTGTTCCAGACATAGTCATCGCCTTTATTTTCTTCCTGTCTGCAACTTGACTTTTCACTATGCTGTGCAAAAGGAAATGACTTAGCATGTGGATTCCTGGCATTGAGATTTATGGATGTGTTCCCTTATTGTTAACATATTTTTATTTTACTTTGGAAATGATAATAAATAGTAATGATATTTCACAGTGTACTACTTGTTTGTATTTTCTATGATATTTAAATTATTTCCAAAATTCATACATTATTTTATTTATATTCTTCTTAGAGTGACAGAAGTTCACTTTTCATATGTAAGGCGTAAAATGAGGAAAGATTCTCGTTTTGCAAATAGTTAAAAAGTTGTACTACTCTGAATAAGCTTATTTATGGACTACTTTTTTCCCCATGAACTGGTATATAATAGATGCTAGTAACTGATGTTTAAAATAGTAAAATGTTGCATTGAAAGGATGAATTTTAAGATAGCAATACAAAAGTGACTATTGAAATAAAGCCATAAACCTTTCTAGTTACTAAAAACAACTTTAAAAAAGAAAACAGCAATAAAAATAAATGAAATGCAAATATAGCAATCATGATAATTTTAACATAAAATAAGATGACTAAAAGATCAAACATAGGAGTCATATCAACCTATATAAATGGGCTTCACGTAGCTACTAAAAGGACAAGAGTCTTCTCAGATTAGCTCACCAAGCAAAATCTAAAAAGGCATCCTTGGGCTAAAGAAATGGCTCAGAGATTAAGGCAGTTGCCTCCAGAGCCTATGGACCCAGGTTCAATTCTCTAGTACCCATGTAAGCCAGGCACACAAAGTGGTACATGCATCTGGAGTTCATTTGCAGTGGCTAGAGGCCCTGGCACACCCATACACACATACTCTCTCTATTTATCTATCTCTATCTCTATACCCCTGTCTCTCTCTATCTCTGTCTCTATCTCTATATCTGTCTCTGTCTCTATCGCTGTCTCTCTCTATCTCTATCTCTCTCTATCTCTATCCCCCCTTTCTGTATCTCTCTGCTTACAAATAAATAATAAAATATTTTTATTTAAAAAGACATCACGGAGACAGAGATTCAGAATGAGTGGAAAATAAAGGGGTGAGCAAATACTTGCCAAGTTCTTAGAAGCCATAACAGAGTAGGAATTATGATCATGCAACCAGCTGAAGAGTCCACAATCCTAAAACCATGCCAAACAAAAGAACTCTGTGCAAACCTAAAGACACTCCAGAATAACGACCTAGCAGTTATGAATATGAAATGACATTCTCTTTATTACATGGAAGCAACAAGACATTCCAGGTGACATAGTATAGTCACACAATTAATAGGAGATTTTAATATTCTACTCTTCTGGGACAAAGTAGGTCAAGGGGACAAAAGGTTAAAAAATGTCTAAGCAATCTAACCAGTGCAGTAGCCCATTGTAAGTGTGAAGCAAATGGACATTGGACAAAGGAGGAAAGGAAACAGACATGTAAAGAAGAAGGTACTGTCAAGATCATAGAAGACACAGTGATGCCAAAAAATGCCACAGATACCAAATGAAGGTGAATCTCCCAGGGCCTCAAGGGAATGCTGGCCTATCCACACCTTGATATGAGACTTATGTCCCCAAGAACCGTGAGAGAGGGAATTGCTTTTGCTTTAAGCTATCAAGTTTGTGATAACATGACAGATACTAGAAATTAATACAATGAGTGGTGAAAGAAATTTTCCTGTTTTAACAATTATCTTGCCAAAAACATTATCTTGCCTGGCATGGTGGCCCATGCCTTTAGTCTCAGCACTAGGGAGGCAGAGGTAGGAGAATCACTGTGAGTTGAGGACACCCTGAGGCTACATAGTAAATTCCAGGTCAGCCTGGGCTAGAGTGAGACCCTACCTTGTAAAACCAACATATATATATATATATATATATATATATATGTATATATATATACATATATATATATATAATCTTTAAAAAAGATAATTGGCTATTTAAAGCAAATGTAGTAATGATGACCTGTAGGGTTTATAACATAAAACGTATAACAATAATAGCACAGAAAGAAAAAAGGGGAAGGAATACTGTGGGAAGGTCCATGTACTCTCCATGAATTGATACATTAGTGGAAGGTAGATTATGATGAGTTACAGATGTACACTATACATTTGAAGCCATAAACAGCAACTAAAACTAAAATAAAGAAAAAGAAAGCTATCAAGCCAACAAATAAAATGGAATGATAGAAAACATTTAAGGTCCACAATTATAATTAGTTATTCTATAAAACTTTACTAGTGATATTTCTATAAGGAACGTGTCTTGATTTTGTAGAATTGGAGGGTCATCCCAGGGTCTCACACATGCTAGACAAGTTCTCGACCCCTGAGCCACATCGCCAGTCCAAGGAAGCTTCAGTTTACTTTGGCTCCTTACTGCTTTCTGTAAGTAGTTGAATTTCTTTGCCTGCATAGCTCCTCTGCTCTGGGCATACCTGTCCATTGTCTCTTCCTTTTCTTCTTTTCCTTCTGATTCATCCCTATATAAAGTCCCTCTGAAAGGTTTTATTTGTATATTTGCTGGCATCTTACTAGTAGAGAAATGTGGCTGGTGAACTGTTATCACGTTTCAAGCCTATTCTAAGATTCTAGTTTTTGTCTTGCTTGTGCGCTAGAGTGCAATTCTGCCTGTGTGCTAACAGCTTGGCATTTAACACCCTAAATGCAGTCCATTATTTTGCCCAAGCATCTATTGCTCCTGAGGATGAATCCTTTGTTGATCTGCTTGATGATTTCTAGCTCTGCCTCTTCTCTCTAGTATCTGTCAGGATGTGTTTCTTACCTTCATATGCTCTGTCTCAGAATGGACTCAATTTAAGTATTACCCTTTGCTTTTCTCTCTTCTCTCTGTACCCACTAGCCCTGTCTAGCAGTTTTATGGCAACCTTCATGAGAAAAAGCACCCAGAAATGCTGTTCTGACATTGTCAGTTCAGAGTCCATTGCCCCAGAGTGTCCATTATAGAAGACATCAGGTCACAATGCTGGGGAAAGGCATAAGAATATCAAAGGAAGTTTTCATTTTGTTGCGTTTTGAAGAAATGTTGGCAGCCTTCGCCTTTGCAATTTTAAAAAATTATTTATTTGCAAGGAGAGATAGAGAAGAGAGAGAATGGGTACACCAGAACCTCTAGCCACTGCAAACAAACTTCAGATGCATGCACCACTTTGTGCATTTAGCTTTATGTGAGTATTCAATAATAGAAGCCGAGTCATTGGTCTTTGCAGATTAACCACTGAGCCATCTCTCCAGCCCAACAATTCTTATTTTTAATTGTATCTGTTTATTTTCAAAGAAAGAGAGAGAGAGAGAGAGAGAGAGAGAGAGAGAGAGAGAGAGAGAGAGAGATGGGAATGCTAGGGCTTCTTGCACTGCAAACCAATTCCAGATGCATGCACCACTTTGTGCATCTGGCTTTAGGTGGGCACTGGAGAAGTGAATCCATAATGAAAGGCTTCAGTAGAAAGTACCTTTAGCCACTGAGCCATCTTCCCAGCCCTCTCCTTAACAATTCTCTCTCCACTCTGACTTCTTTTTTATTTCTTGAAACTCCTGGGAGATGTTTGTTAGATTGTCCTAAATCATCCTGCTTGATTTTCAACTTCCTCTGTTAATTTGTATATCTTTTTTCTCTCTTATTTTGGTCTCTAGATACATTACTCAGTGTTGTTTTCTAGTTCTCACCATATCTTCTAAAGTATATCAAATTAGAATTCTTGGCAGCCATGGAGTTCTCAGTTTAATAACTAGCTGACCATAATTGATATTTCTAATATTTGTATTGAGTTTTAATTTATGCATCTATTATTGTTTCATTTTACTTTCTTCTATAATTTATCATTTTAATAAAAATGATAAGTTTAATTATCTCATATTTTAAACCTACTTTTCAAAGTTCTTTTTCAGACTCAAATACATTTCACCTTGATTAAATGTTGATTTGCATGGAAATTGTTGGCTATCTTTCTTGGCCTTAGATTTCTTTAAGGGGCTCATAGTTTTGGATTCTAGGCTTACTTTGAAAGGACATTCATATTAATTGTTTCATTAGTGTGACAAAATAACTAAAACAACTTAAAGAAGGAAGGGTTTCTTTGGGCTCCTCAGTTGAAAAGGGCTTCAGTCCATCATGGCAAGGAAAGCAGGGCCAGAGAAGTGACTATAGCTATGGTAGAAGTGGCTGTAGCTATGGTGGTAAGAATGGGAGGCAGTTGTTCACATTGGCTCCCATGTTAAAAAGCAGAGAGTGATCAATGCTGGTTTTCAGCTGGCCACCCTCAGGAAATGTCCTCAAAGACATCAACAGAGGTGTGTCCTAGGCAATTCTAAATTGAGTCAGTTTATCAATGAAGGCTAACCTTCACAGCATCCCTAGATTACTGTATTTAGTTTGCCTCTGTATCTTCTCTCTGTACCTACTCACCCTATTCAGCAGTCTCATGGCTTCCTTCCCAAGGAAGTTCAGGAGGGAGAGGTTCATAAATACTGGTCTTACGTTGCCCTACAGTGATGTCTATTGTCATTAGGTCACAAGGTGAAGAATGGCTTCACCCACGCCTGGCCTCAGCCTGAGCCTGCCCCTCATGTTCACAGGTTGGTGAGGCCATCACTCCAGACAGTAGCTGTGTATCCCTGAGTTATTTTCCCCAGAGCTTTGCCAGGGTTAGAATGTCCCATGACCAAGTGAGCATTGAACAGATAAACTTTTACTGGACTCTCAGATTGCCTGGGACCTATTAGTTCCAGGACCCAACAGGTATTCACTTCTGGAAGCGCACACACTCCTTTTTTATTGATGCCATAATAATCCTGAACATGCATTGGATCCAGGTTATATTTCAATAAATGTACATAATGTGTACTTATCAAAACATGGCAGTTATTATACCCACTCCCTCAAACACTTAGTATTTCTTTGTGTTGGGAGAATTCCAACCCTCCCTCGTATTTTGACATACATGATAAATTAAACTGCCCCCCCTGCTCTGTCACAGTACACAGAACTTACTTCTAATCATATTTCAGTACCCATTATCCAGGGTCTTCCTATCTTCCCTCCCTTGTCCTTCTAGCCTCTGGTGGCATTATTCTGCTCTCTACTTGTAAGAGATCAATGTCTTTAGCTCCCTATTCTTCGTGACAGACACAGAGAGGAGCCGTTAGCTTTGTTCATTTCACTGCCTGTTTCACAAAGTCCATAGAAATGTTCCTGTTGTATTTGAGTCTGTGGGTGTCATTTAATTTGTCCAGTTTGTTGTTGATGTTCATTTGCAGCACTGAGTTTCAAATCAAATGTTAACTTGGTTGTTGTCTTGATAGAAAACCTATATGTATTTTCTTAACCCTCTAAAGTATGTTTAATCATTTAACCTTGGACTTTCAAACATGTGCCGCTTGGACCTAAGGATCTGAAGTTTAGAATCATTGATGTAAGTTCTGTATTTTGGAAATTTAGAACAGCTCTTTCCAAAGTATCTTCTCTGTAGCCTGAGAATGCATCAATTCTGGTGCAGATTGAGCACACAGAGGAGCATCGCTGACATGCTGAATGTGGAACGAACTCCCTTGAGACCCCAAGCTATCAACCCATTAGCATCTAACAACAGAAAGTCCCATTTGCCACTCTGACTCCCAGCACTGGAGAACAGCAGTTCTTGTAGACAAACAAGATGGCTTAGTCAGCAAAATTGTTGGGCAGGGGCGATGAGGGGCCAATCATGACTCATGGTGATGAACTCTAGCACAGCTAAGTTCTCCAGAAATGTGGACCAAAGGGCTAGGTCTCAATGTGTGTTTTTGACTTGCCAGGGACATGGTTCAGTCTGCATTGTTGTGGCTTACTCTCACACCCAGAACCTGATGGTCAATTGCATTTTTCAGTCAGATCAAGAAGCCCACCACTGTCATGAGATGATACTCTGTCTCTACCTTACCAAGACATTAACATATGTATTATTCTTAAGTTTAAATTATTCTCCCCAACACATTTTCCTATACGTTGGAGAATGACACTAGTCACGAGCAGAAACTGAGGTGCCCAGTTATCATCCAACCTCACCAGCTTTGTGCACACTGCCAACCCCATCCTCACATGAGAGTTGATTACTGGCTCATTTTTATTACTTTTATTCTAAGAGGGTGTTGCTTCTAAAAATGTCTTAAGTATTTTTGATAAAGGCAAGACCCAGTTTCAGAGAGCACAGTGCTCCATTTTCTAAATAATTTTTCACAGAATGTTAATTCTGTTGGCTGTTCATTGAAATGATCTAGAAAAAGAATTTCTGTTGTTTTTAAATAGGGGAAAATGCTAAATTAAATGGAGATGAGCTTCTTGAGTTTCTTAACTTCAGGAATTTTGGCTCTTGTAAAATGTCTCAGGATAGGAATCAGGCGCTTAATCTGTCTAGGCTCATCGGATGGTGGAAACTTCTTTCCCCATGTGAGCTTTCAATTTAGTAGAACCCTCTGTGGGAAAATCAATGAAGTTCCACAACCTTTTGTTCAAAGTTATATGATATTATTAAGGAGAACAGTATTTCTCATTTGGGAGAGAATAAAGAACTTACTTCTAGGTGTTCTGAAATCTCAGAGGTCTTCAGAATCAAATTGTGTGTGTGTGATCATATGTTTTTTATGTGTGTGCAAGTACACACGGATGTGCATGCATGGGGAGGCCAGATAACAACCTGGAGTATCATTTCTCAGTCACCATCAAGCTTTTTATTGAGACAGGGTCTCTCACCAGTTTGGAGGTTGTCGAGTACAATAGACTGACCAGGAAGGCCCGGGGATCCAGTGTTTTCCATCTCTCTAGCTCTTGGATTATAAGAACTAATCACCACACCAATTTTTTATGGATTTTGGGAACGAAACTCAGGATCTTGCAAAGTCAACACTTTAGTGACTGACCTATCTCTCCAGCCTCCAAATGTTATTTTTAAAAAATCTCCCTGGTGGCAGTATGAGGTGAAGACCACAGCAGGGAGGCCTGACAGAAGTTCTGGGAAGGAGGACCATGTTATGAGAACCATGAATCTGGATTATGAAAGGACAGACAGCTCACAAAGGATGCCTGAGTTGGTTTTAGGGTAGAACTGAAGGAACTTGGGTCAGATTGAATGCAAGCTACGTTGTAGAGGGGGCACCAAGCAGGTGCTCATTTATTCTTTCCTTCAACAGATGAATACTGAGCAGTAGTCATGTGCCAGGCATTGTTCTAGGTGCTTTGGGTGTATCAGTTAACAAAAGCTACCATTTCTGACCTCTTGAGATTATATCTTTCTGGGGCTTAAAATGAGTGCTTCTTAAACAGCGAGAATACCTGGAGGTGCTGGGCAGACACTCTGGCACTCGAAAGTGAGCTCAGGCATCAAGATGTGGAAGAGAAGGCGTAAAATGCAATATGGAGCTCAGTGAGAGATCCAGGTTGGTGTAGAAGTCACATACACAGGTGGGAATTAAAGCCATGAGGACATTTACAGTATCCCAGAGAGAGTGCAGTGGATGTACAGAGTTGAAGAGCTCTCATTTTTAACAAGAGGAGGAGAGAAGGGGCCAGGATGCCCAAAGCAATTTTTAATAAATACCCAGTGAATTAAAATAAATGAGAATTGGCCTGAGAGATCAACAATAAACCAGGAGTGGAGCATTGGGAGACAACAATGGGAACATTTTGGAAAGAATTGTGAGTCTGGCCAAATGCAACAACATTCAGGAAGGTCAAGGGCCATGGCAAAAATAAATAGGGCACATCTTTCCTTTCTTGCTCTAAGTACTGGCTTCCCTGAGGCTCTTCTGCAGGCCTTCCAGAACCCCAAGTCTATTATTAAAAATTTCTTATAGTCTTAACCTCTTTATGGTCACCTCTACCCATTTTTTTTACTTCAACAGAAATCTGTCTGTCTTCACTTCCAGCTTTTTTTTTTCATCTGTGTATTGTGTGGGGGGTATGCATGAGTCTGTGTATATATGTTTACACATGTGTGGATGTACATGTATGTGTGCTAGAGGCTAGAGGTCTGTCCATGCTGGGTGCCTTCCTTGGTCATTCTCCATGATTTATTTTTAAGTGATGGGGTTTCTCAATAAACCTAGAGCTCACCAATTTGGCGAGACTGGCTGGTCAGCTTTCCCTGGGGATGGGGGTAGCCATGCCCTCCATGCATGTATGTGGGTGCCAGGGATCCAAACTCCAGTCTGTATGCTTGCACAGCAAGGTTCTTATGGATTAAGCCACTCCCAGTCCCAATTCTAGGTTTTATGATATCTGAGAATTCCCCAATTGCGATCTCTTGCCTCTTTCCCCTGCCTCAACCCAAGAACAGGGGTTGATAGTTTCAGCTTTGAGGTCCAGCATACCCTCCTTGGAATCTAACTTGGTCTACTCACTTGCAATTCATTTTTCACATTTTCCGCTAAAAGACTGCAAAATGTGAATTTGACAATAACATCACTCTATTAAAATACATTTGCAGTCTCTCCAGCCTCTATGAATCAAAATGCAAACCTTACAGTAGAGGTGAAAAACCAGAATTGATATGAAACAATTCTCATTAGGTATATTAAATAATTGATACAGAATAAAAACCTCAGATTCAAATCCATGTCATCCACCATTTACTGCCATGTGACCTGGACCAAGCCACCCTTGATAGGGGCTGGGTGTCCCTTGTTCAAATTGCATGGAACCAGGAGTGTTTTCAAGACTTTACTGGTTAAGCATCTGTAATTGGAATGTTTGAAAACCAAAATGCTCCAAAATATAAAATTCAACATTTCAGATTTTGAAGCATTTCTGATTCTAGATTATAGAATCTTAATGTGTAGCACCATTCCTCGAGTGCTTCTTACAAGTTGGGCTCTGTCTCATGTCTGGTTGTCATTCATTTACCATCTCCATTTTGTAAAGGAAGAAATAATGGCCCCACATAATTTGAATATCATTTCTCAAATCACAGATATAATGAGGCAAATCTAGGATTCAAACCTAATATTCAGAGACCTGTGGGTGTTACTATGATGCCTATGGCTTCGAAGTTTTAATCTGATTCTAGTAATAGCTCTCAACTCACTTTAGTGGACTATACCATAGCAAAATGTTATTCAAATGTGAATTCTTATTATAGTAAGTCATTAATTCATCAGCCCTTCCTCTGATCCCCCTTAAAGGGAATCATTTGAACATTTTTAGCAGCTTAAAGGTAGTTGTCAAATAGAATCAGAATTCAATTCAGGGATGGAACCCATTAAAGTTTCTGGTAAAGTTAATCTGTTCTAATTCATTATTAATTAATTTAATTATTATTATTGTTATTATTCATTATTAAAAAGCAAAAAAAAAAACCCTTTCTGTCTCACAGATATAGGGGGCAATCTCTTTCTTGAGCCCCACCTTCCCAAGGCTCAGGAGGGCATAGTAAAGAGCTCCTGGAGTGATCCTGGCCAAGCAGCATTGTTAAAACGCTCCTAAGGGAGCCTATGGGCTGTAATTGCTCCAGTGTGCTTCAGTCTGTCATGTTACCTGAATTAAGTGAGTGAATTGGAATTTTCAGTGGAACCTTCTGGGAAATCACCTTTAACCCTCCCTGCACTCAGCCCAACCCACTGCTCATTAAAGCGGAGACCCCTTCACCTCCACCTACTTCCTTCTGAGTGCCAGGATTCTCCCCTTGGCCTCAACCTGGGATAGCGCTTACATAACCAGGAAAGAAGAGGCCAGCCTCAGTTGGTTCTTCACCTGTGCACAGGGATCTCAAACCCAGCTGTTAATATCAGCCTGCTCAGGAGTAGGGTCAGGCTTTGGGTGAACCTTCCTCGAAGGTCAGGTTAGATGCCAGAGTGCAACCCTCCTTGGTCCTCTTACTAGTTCTGTAAAGGTTAAAAAGTCATATACACTCTTGGACATCCAATCACTTTACTTAGCCAGGATGGCTCAGTGAGGAAGCCAACAACAAGTGTGGGCAAAGGAAGGTAGGCACTGTCTGGTGTGAGGCAAATCTAATTTCCCTTTCTTAAATCAATATTTACAATGTGCTGACCATGGCAAGTACTGAGGTATGTGAAAGGAAGGTGAGGCTGAATAAAACAGCAGTGAGGCTCCCAGGAGCCAACATTCTGGAGTAGGAGACAGGATGTGAATGGGAAATTATAGGGTCAGAGAAGAGAGTTGGACAGGTGGGAGTGGGACATACAGAAAGGGAGAGCCACCAAGTTCACATGGGGAGAAGGGATTCTGAGATATCTGTCAGGGGAGTGCCACACTTGGGCTTGAAAACACAAGCTAGAATTTGAAAAAGACACAAGCTAGCGTCCTGAAGTGTAGGTTGATGGCTGTTTTGTGAAGCTTGCTGAGGATGGGGGAGCTGTGTGCAGGTAGAAGGAAGATAAAGAGGGTCTGGAGCAGGCTGTTGGGTGGAGAGCATCAAGTCTCAGGCTATGAAATTGAGGGGGAGTACACCTACCAGGGAGACAAGTCAGTAAGAGTTTGTTAACTGAGGCAGGTAAATGATAAGCTGACAGTAGAGAGAGGAGAAGAAAAGCAAATGAAGAAGAAGAAGAAGAAACATTAGCTAAACAGTCCAAATTGAATTTTGGCATCCAAAAAGGGGAGTTCAGTTTCTTCAAAGACCTCTCTGCAAGTATCTTCATGTAGTCTCCTGGTCTCCAATGGGAAAACATTTGAGGTCAATAACACACACATGTGCACACATATGTACACATGAATGCATACACCCAGGTATATCCACACACAACACATAGGAATGCATGAGTATGCACTAACATATTCACATGAACACATGTGTATATTGTGTAGCCTGTTCATACATACATGAATGCATATATGCACAAACATACATATACACATAGGCATCAGCTTACTAAAGAGAAAATCCTTAGTTTCCTTACTTTGCAGACAGAATCTAAGTTATTTTCAATAGTCATGCAACTAGTAAGTGGCTGAGCTGATATTTGAGCACTGGTAATCTTTACTCCAATCTCTATGTATGCAAATTACCTCCAGACCTCAAGACCTGCAAAACAAGAGGACCATGAAGTGATGCATTAGCATTTTTGCAAATTACTAGGTTTGAAGACATGAAAATCCAAATTAACTTATTACTAATTTAGAATTTTGATGGAATTTTGAGAGATTACAACCATTGAGATGGGGCCAAGTGATCTGCATTGGGACAGCAAGAAGAATGTGGACTGTTTGAAGTAAGGAACCTAAATGCTATGGAGTGTAACAAATGCAGGAAAGTGGGTCACTGGATGTATAACATGGTTTTGTTTTTGGAAATGGCCATGGTCAGTGTGAAGCAGGTGTGTTAGATTGCCTGCATCTCCATGATGATGAACCTTGGGTTGCAATGAAGACCCAGTGAAATGCCAGGACTATGGGATGGCTGCTAAGGAGAGCTACCAGCTCCAGATGATGTATTCCCATACTGTGAGTAGCTAAGCTAGAGGGGTGGAATCGGAACTCCAAGATACCTATCACTGGTTATTATCAAACTTGGGGTTAGTGTTTGATGTTTGTCCTGTTTCTCTTAAATCTTGTATTTGTTCAATCAGTCTTTGCTATGCCCAATACTATCTTTTGCAGTGTGAATGTTCTGTGCCATTATGGGTTCTTTTTTTTAAATATTATGGCTCAGTTAAAAAACAAAACTGTGGGAATTTTGGAGTTGAGTTGAATGTACTGCATTTTACATCATGTATGATTACTATTTTATGGGGCCAGATGTGGAGTGTGATAGTTTCATCCAGGTGTTCCCCACAAACCAATGTGTTCTGAATGTTTGATCCCCAGCTGATAGCAGTTTTGGAATTGGAATTGTTGGAGCTCTGTTTTTGGGCTTATGAATGTTACAGCCAGTTCCCCCTTGCTACTGTTTGGTACACTCTCCTGCTGCTATTGTCCACCTGATGTTGGTCAGGTG
Source organism: Zapus hudsonius (assembly GCA_004024765.1). NCBI lineage: Eukaryota > Metazoa > Chordata > Mammalia > Rodentia > Dipodidae > Zapus > Zapus hudsonius. The sequence continues at coordinate 46,072 of PVHP010005203.1, read as the reverse complement.
GTGATATCCACCCATTGCTCATGCCATTGTTTTCCATGCCAAGATAGAACTTTCCCTTCAAGTCCAAAAGCCAGAATAAACCCTTTCCTCCACAAGCTGCTTTTTGTTGGGTTTTGTTACAGCAATGAGAGAAAGCTGACTACAACAGTTTCAGTGTTACATCAAAACCAATTTGTCAGTCAGGCATAGCGGCACATGCCCGTAATCTCAGCACTTGGGACATAGAGACAGGAGAATTAGAAGTTCAAGGCCAGCCTCCCCTACATAGCAAGTCCTAGATCAGCCTCATCTACATGAGACCCTCTCTCAAAAACAAAATCAATCAAACAAACAAACAAAGCAGTCAGTTTCTCTTTCAAATGTAGAAGAAAGATATCATAGGCCTTTAAGGACCTATCCTTAAAAATTTATTGAAAGCTGTACTTTTAACAACTAATGAAAAAATAAATTAAGAGCTTAAAAATTCTAAAACCCAGACAAGAGAGAACTGCTGGTTATGCCAAAATGGGTAATAATAGAAGAAAGTCTCAGTAATTGTTATGAATGCATACAAAATTACACACCAGTGGCAAAATTATTATTGAAAAATACTTTTAGCATAACAAATAATGCTTAAATTCCATAATTTTAAAACCCTGAGCTTCTTATTTACTAGAGACCAAGTAATTTTTGGTTGATTAATGGAAATGGAAAAAGATAGTGCTAAATTCATTATTTTAAAGTAAAAATTCAAAAGCTAAGATTTTTATCCTTAAAATAGTTTAAAGAATGTTTTGAGTAATGTAATCATAACTATTAAGTGAAGAATTGAGTAAATACCATCCCAACACCAAAATACTTAGTGTGAAGATATCCTCGCACTCACAGTGATGAGTGGGAATAGAGCCAAAACAATCAAGCACAATAAGCCAGCTAGCCATGAGTTTGAAAAAAGGGTGTAAAAAATAAGAATAAATATGTCCACAGTAAGAATAAGTTTGAAGAGATCAACTTTCCTATTATTAGGCAAAGATGCTAGGGCTGATCATAAAATAAACAAAATACTATTTTTCAATGTCATCTCTGAAACAGATGCAAAAATTTGAAAAGCAGAAAAACAGTGAAGACACATAAGCAAATTTAAATCTTAAATGTGTATCCCAGCAAAATAATTTAGAAAATAGAAATCCGGGCCCATAAATGTCTCACAAATATTAAAAGTTCTGAATTTTACATTATTGATAAAAATTTAAATGAAAGATATGAGGATATTTGTAAATTTGAAGTTGAAAAACAAATATGTGAATTTAATATTAATAAACTAATAACTTACAGTGAAAAGACAGTAGCTATCAAACTTTATTAAAAATCACATCAAAATATATGAAGCAAAAATGATTAGAAATATAATTTATAGTGGAATAAATTTATGACAGCATAATGGCATTGGGAAATTTGAACATATATCTGTAAATACTGGGAATATCAAACAGGTACCAGAAAGGATATTGGAGATGTGAAGAAGTATTGTAAGGAAATATTAATTGTATCTGTCTATTTGCACTGAGGAACATGAATACTTCTCTATATAGTTAAAACTCTGTCCTTAAAAAGTGAAGATCACACAACTGCATGACACACATAACTCTATTCATATATATATATATATATATATATATATATATATATATATATATATATATATATATATATATATATATAATGTAACTCCACAAAAAAATCTGAATAAAAATTATACATGTAGGTATGTGGTGGTGCATACCTTTAATCCCAGCACTTATGAGGCAAAGGTAGAAGGATTGCTATGAGTTCCAGGTCACTCTGAGACTACAGAATGAATTCCAGGTCAGCCAGGGCTAAAGTGAGACCTTGCCTCAAAAAAATATTATACATGCTACTGAGTGTTTTCACAAATTATATTGAAGTGTTCTAACTGCTATTAGTGATTTTTAAAATCCACTGTCCTAAATGACTCTTAGATCAAAGAACAAATGAAAATTTAATTTGCATAGGACATAGAACACAACAATAATTATAAGACTCCAGGTTTATATGTTGGATGAGTCCAAAACCATCTCAAAGAGAATCTAATGAATAATAAGTGCTTTGAGCATTAAACACATTTGAAAATAACTGAACCTGAACTTTTAACTAAGAATTAAAAAGGGAAATCCTTAATAACTGTAACAAGGAAAAAATACAGAACTACTGAAGCTCAATAGGGATGTGAAGTTATCTGCAGAACTGATAAAGTTCAAATTCTAATTATGCAGTTAGTAAATAAAAGAATGATTTGGGAAATGCAGAAAGTTAGAAATGAGAATAGCACATGACCAAAAATATAGGAAAATGTTTTTTAAATCCCATTTAAAACTCTATATTCAAGCTTCCAAAAACTGAAACAGAGTTGGAGAGATTGCTCAGTGGTTAAGGGTGTTTGCTGCAAAAGCCTGCCATCCTGGGTTCAATTCCCCAGTGCCCACATAAAGCCAAATGCACAGAGTGGCACATATATGTCTAGAGTTCATTTATAGTGGTGGAAGGCCCTAGCATGCTCATTCTGTCTATATCTTTTTCTCTTCCCCTCTCTCTCTTTCTCCCCCATGAAAATAATTTTTTTAAAAAGGAATAAAACAGTGCTTTTCTATAAAAATATGGTTCATAAAAATTGAGTCAATATTGAAGTAGATAAGTAATTTGAAGACACTAGGAAGTTGAATCAGGAACCTTCATTATCAGGCCCAGAGAGTTTTATAAAGCAAAGGGATTTTAAGATATAAGAGGCAGAAAACTTCCATGATTCACAAAGTATATATGTGTGTACACATATATTCATATAAATCATGTATGGTAAATACAAAGTCATAGATGTATAGATGAATGATACCTTGTTCATTTGAAGTAGCTAGAACAATCCTGCTTTTGAAAAATATTCTTAACAAAATAACCTCTGAAATAAACTATAAATCAAGCTTCCTTTTCAGTATTGATTTAGAAAGTACAATTAAAGGGGTTTTTAATTACCTAATTGAACTTACTTGAATATTAGAATCTATCATATTATTTCACTAAAATATAGCATTCACACTTTATGGAGGATTAAAGTGTTTGATAAAATTCAATTGCGCATAGAAGAATGTTATTTTAGCATAATGAGCATATCTTTCAGGCAGAGTGGCATACATACCATGGACTAGATTAAGCTGTCTTCCAACAATGTTGATTGGTGAGCCTCATCCTAGAACTCTAAATGAGGGAAATTAATTCCCAGACTCTGTATTTTAAATAAAAATGCAACTAACTTGTATGTACACCAATGTGTGAGAATCACTAATCTCAATGAACCCAGAAAATAACATAGTTAACACTGAAATAAGCATAGCTTTACTCATTAAATTCAGAGGATACATAAGGGTGTCTGCTCTGGACTCTGTTAATTATCTTCATACTGTAAACAAAAGATATAACTATTTGAAAATACTATCCAACAGTGTTTGAATTATTATCGTAATTATCACTCTAGTAAGATCCAACGAACTATAAAGTTCCTTACAAATGAGTAAGAGCCTCCAGTAAGTCAGTAGATAAAAATTGGGTATAGGAAAATGAATGACTTTCTTATAGACTAGCAACAACTAGCTAGAAAACAATAGTGAGAGAGTGCTTAATTTACAATAGAAAAATATACATGTAGGAATAAACTAATCAAAAATTATTTAGAGCCTTTATAAAGAAAACTTTAAAACTTTGCAAAGGCATATAAAAGTGTATTTGAATAAATGGAGAGAAATAACATTTCCTTAGAAAGTAAGACTTAATATCACAAAGGTATCAATTAAATCATAAATGATTTAAAATCTACCATCAAATTGCTTTATCACAAGCACCCCTGTCTAAGAGTATATCTAGATGAATGAACACAGAAGACTAGGTGAGAAAACTATGAAAACTAATGATGGGAGCTTACTCTGCCTGATATTAAAATCTATCATAAAGCATGGGAATTACAATGATTTATTCTTGGTGCAGGGATAGTAGGAGGAGGCAAACACCAGAGACAATTTACATAAGAGTGGAGATATGGTGCACTCCTGGGATTCTCTTCCTGTCTTCAGCATCTTGCATCTAGAGTTCTAGGACTCCTCGCTGTCACTAGAATACTCTAATGGTGGCATTACATTTGGTCACTTCAAATACCTTTTTTGTGCCTTTAAACACCGCGTGTTCATTCATGGCCAGTGCTTCTCTGTCTCCTGGAATTTCAGCTTGCCATGCAGTTACCTTCTGGTTGATGAGATGAAATACCTGGCCAAAAGCTGTTCACAGAAGTAGTTTATTTTTTTCTTTAAATATTATTTATTTATTTATTTGCAATCAGAGAGAGATAGAAAGAAGAGAGACAAACAGAGAGAATGGGAGTACCAGGGCATCCAGCCACCGCAAATGAACTCAACATATGTATCACTTTGTGCATCTGGCTATACATGGGTATTGGGGAATCAAACCCAGGACATTGGGCTTTGCAAGCAAGTGCATTAACTGCTGAGCCATCTCTCCAGCCCTTCAGAGCTTACTTCTCACTTACTGTTTCTATAGGAACATTCATTGTGGTGGCAAAAGTACAAGGTTGGGTGTCATATCTCTACACATCAGGAGAAAGAGTGAGCTAAGAAAGGAAGGCAGGGGAAGGCCATAACACCTCCAGTGACACACCACCTCCAGCAAGGCTCTGCCAGATGGGTATTAAACATAAGGCTTAATCACAAAGTTATGAGGCTATAGGGGACATTTTACATTTAAACCACCACTCATGCCTATGTGTCTATTGGACCTCCACCTTGAATTACTCTCTAGGATCCAAAGGCATACAAAAAAACTTGTATCTTTCCCGTCAAAACAGCACCTCCCCCGACCCCAAACATCAGGAGCAGGAACATCCATCCTGTCACCAAAATCCTAACAGATGATGGACATGTAGGGTGCTTGCATTTCTTTGTAACTGTGAAAAGTGATGCAGTACACGGGAGTGTAGAATGGAATATCATTCAGCCATAAACAGAAGGCAGTCTTTCATTCATTGTGACAGCATGGATTGAACTGGAGATCATTACATCTAGTGAAACCAGGCACAGAAAGACAAATACCACATGATCTCACTCATATCCAGCATCTTAAGACATTGCTCTCATCAAAGTTGAGAATAGGATGGTGGTTACTGTTGCATAGGAAGAAAGGTAAGAGAAAAAGACAGGGACAGGCTAATTAGGTATAGGTTATGGCTAGATAGGAATGTCATAATTTGGATATGAAATGTATACCAAAGGCCATGAGCTAAAGGTTTTGTCCCCAGGTAAAGGCACTCGTATAACCATAAGGAGGTGGAACCCAGTTGGAGAACTGAGCCGCCACTTGGGGCATCCCCAGAAAGACCTCTGGATCTCTTTCTCGCCTCTCCTTTATTTCCAGCCCATCATGAGGGTGGGCAGTTTTCCTCTGCCACACGTGCTCTACCATGATGCTCAGCCTCTTCAGTACAGAAAATCTGGAGCACACATATTTATTCTTTTGCCTGTGTGTATCAGGGGGGTGCATTTCTTTAGGTATATGGGTATGCATGTGTATGCAGATGCATGTACACATGTGCATATGGAGGCCAGAAGTCAACACCAGGCATCTTCCTCAATCATGTTCCACCTTATGTTTTTATTTAAAAACTCTTTATATCTTTTAAAATATATAAGATAGAGAGAAAGAGGAGAAAGAGAATGGGCATGCCAGGACCTCCTGTCACTGCAAATGAACTTAATGTATATACCACTGGACTTACATGGGTACTGAGGAATCAAATTATGGCCATCTGCTTTTGCAAGCAAGTGTTTTAAACCATTAAGCAATCTCTCAAGACCCACCTTATTTCTTCTGAAACAGAGTCTCTCACTGAATCTGGAGCTCACCAATTAGGCTAGTCCAGCTAGCCAGCAAGTCTCAGAAGAGATCCTCCTGCTTCCACATCCCCAGTATTAGGATTGCAGGGGTACATGCATGTGATGGTTAAGTTTTGTTGTCAACTTGATCTTTTTAATTATCTTGGGTGGGTCTCTGAGGATGTTGACAGGAAGGCAGCCTCTCAATAGGGGGCAGGATGTAAGGAAATTCATGAAAGCTAGAAAGTGAACATCCCTTCCTGTGTGGGCAGTGTAAGAAGGAAATTCCAGAGACTCAGGAAGCCATTAAGTCTGGGATATGGATACAAGACCTCACCCTAAGGCTATATCAAGGGGGAAAAGTTCTCTCCTTAGCTGTTCTGTATGTGTGGTGTTGGTGATGGGTTTCTCTTTCTGCTTGGACCTGTGAAAGGAGACAACCTCTTTCACTGTTATGAAACTTTCCCTGAATAGCTTCAATAAATCCTTTCCTCCCATAAACTGTGCCTGGTTTGGAGATTCATCTCAGCAGCTTCTGGCTAACTGTGACAACACAATACCCAGATTTTTAGATGGGTACTGAGGATCTGAACTCAGGTCCCCATGCTTGTGTGGCAAGTACTGTACCCACGGATCCATTTCCCTATCCCCAAATCTTCCCTTCTTTGGATTTATTGTGTCATTTAATCACAGCAATGAAAAGCTGACCACCACAAGCAGAAAAGTGCTCTGTAGGGTGACTATAGACACTAATACTGTATTCTTTATTTCATAAAGCTATAAGAAATTATTTTGAATAGTTTGCCATAAAGAAATATGAATGATGAACCATGCATGGTGGTATAAACATGTAATTCCAGCACTCAAGGTAGAGGCAGAAAAATCACAAGTTCAAAGCCAGGTCAAAATATACAGTAAGGGGCTGGAAAGGTGCATCAGTGGTTAAGGCACCTGCCTGCAAAACCTAATAACCTGAGTTCAATTCCCCAGTACCCATGTAAAGCCAGATGTAGAAAGGGGCATCTGGAGTTCCTTTGCAGTAGTGGAAAGCCCTGGCACACCCATTCTCTCCTCTCTCTCTCTCCCCCTCTTTCTCTATCTCTCCTTACAAAAGAATAAATAAAAATATTGTTTATAAAGAATATACATTCAAAAAATAGTGCTAGAAATATATAGCAAATTCTAGGCCAGTGTGAATCTGTCTCAAAAACAAAACAAATAAAAAAGGCATAAATGAAGAGATAGATAATGTCTGACATGACTTAAATAGTAGACAATGTACATATACTGTAGTTACCTTCTCATTGCTGGAACAGCACCTGACCAAAAGCAGCTGATAAGAGGCAGTTTATTTCTGCCTACTGTCTTGATGGGAAGTTTCATCATGGTGGAGAAAGCATGGCAGAGCAGAGGCTGGGCATCAAATCTTGCCATAGCAGTTGGAAAGTAGCAATAAGACTGAGCTAGCTAGCCCTGTCAAGCTGGACTAATAAACCTCAATGACTGCTTCTAGGACACTTCCTCCAGCAACGATGTATGTCCAAAAGGCCCCACCACTGGGGATTGACTATGAGAATTAATCACAAACACATGAGACTATAGAGGAAACTTTACATTCAAACTATCGTAATATATTGCATGATACTATAAAACCATGTACTATTTGTGTTATTTAAAAGTTAATTTAAATAATTTAAGAGGATCTACAGGGAATTTTTTTGGGCCCTTTCTTCCTCTCAAGCCCCAAACCTAATCTATCTTTAAAGGCTATGGACATACCTTGAAACTATATCCTGAAAAGTTACAGAGCCACTTCTTAGTGCTCTTCTGGCCCTCTCTAACCCAAACTCTGTGGCTGCAGCCCAGGCCACTGCAAGGGCCTCCTCTCTGCTCCCTCTGTTTTCTCTCTACCTCCTTAACTCATTTTCTGTGATACTCTGCTGAGAGGCGTGGAGGACACAGGGTGAAAGGAAAGTTAAGACTGGCCTGGAACCCCGATAATCTCATCCTGAGATTGGCAGGAGTTTGCCTGATTCCTTCCCTCCCAAACCTCCAGCCAACTGGCAACCTTCAGCCCCAGCAAACCCTGATAATTCCAGGCAATTTGAGGCCCGAGTTTACTGGAGTTCACATAATTCAGCTATAAGGTAATATGGCCCAGGCAACAAAAAAGTCCTTCCAGTTTATCTAGGCAGTTGGCCCCTGCCAATCTTTTCATGAGACAACCACAGGCCACCCTGCCCTCGCCAATCCCCTTACTGCTTATCCCCCTGCCTCTCCTATTCCCTCCTGCATAAAAGCACCCTCCCCAATCTAATAAACAAGCTGTTCACTGCAACTGTCTCCCAGGTGGCTATGCCCATCTGCTCACCACTGTTCCAAGACTGTTCACCCAGCTCCATGGATGAACAGAGGGTCAGTGCACAATGACCCCCAAGTAATCTACAGAACCACAATTTTCTAGATGGCAGCCAGAATAATTCTTAGAAACCAGATGATGGGCCATGCCCATCTTCTGCTCAGACCCACCAATATATTCCAATCACACTTGGAATAAATACATGAAAACCTGACTTTAGTCTAGAAAGTCCCCCTGCTCCAGCACTGTGCCTCCTTTTATTCAACAATAAGCCATTTAAAACAAAGCATATCCACACACATGGACCTATGCCCATGCACACACATGCAAACATGTACACATGCACATATGTCTCCATGCATACACATATGCACACATGCATGCGCACACACACGTCCCTCACACAGTGTACACATTCACATACACACATACAAGCATGGCCCACACACATGTCCATGCATACATACAAGCATGCACACACATTCACACAAAGATTCACTATAATGCTTACTGATACAGAGATGGATAGCAAACAACTTGCAAACAGCAAGCAAGTATGCAGTATTCTTCACTGTAAATTCTCTATTGCCAGTCCATTCTCATAAATGCCCTCACTGTGCTTTCCAGGCTTGTAATTTTACTAAACATAAGGCTACAACTGACAGCTGAATGTAGCTCCAAAAGCATGAGCATTGGCTGATAGAAAGAATTCTTTACATTAATGAGTAAAAAGAAAGCAGTGAAAACACAAACATATGTTGGAACTTCCCTTGTTTATCAGTGATGCAAACAAGATTTTATGAATTAGATAATATGCAAAGATGGTTTCCTTATTTTGTGCAATTCATGATGTAACTTATAAACATGATGTAACACAATTTAATCTATATTATTAATACTTTCTTTCTTGCCTTAAGTCTAGACAATCAGCAAATGAGAGAAGCTCTGGAGCTGTAGAAGTTTTTGATTTTCATAGTGCAACTGTAAAGTCTTTGTAGCTGACTTTAAGGTACCAGCATGATGGCACTAGGCGTACAGGAGCACATGGCTATGCCGTGTTTCCACCATCCACATGCAGTAGATGCAGTCAACCTCACCAGCACAGATAATAGCTCAGTAGAATAAGACGTTATTACCCTCAATTTTGATACAATGTACTTCATTTTAAATTTATATAATTTACGGTTTGATAATGACTATGTTTAACAACTAGCTTGCACAATCCCTAAAAGCTTTTCTTGAGTGCGGCCTCCTGCATACCCACCAGGCTCTGTTACCACCCAGCCCCATCATGGTCTCCTACCTTCTCCTTTTCTGCCACACTGGGCTCCTCACTGTCCATACATTCTCCACCTTGTAGTCTCAGCACTTGCAGTTCCCACAGAAACAATATGTATGCAGTCCCACAGCTCATCCTGTTCAGGAAAGTCACTGCTTGGGAAGTGCCATCCACCCTCAGTGGCTCCTCAAGCATCTTGGGCTGATGCTTCACGTTTGTCCTGCTTTGTTTAGTTTCTTACTATTGATTGTTCTTGGACTTCTGGCATATTTTATTTGATGATTGTGTAACTTAACCATTCTCCCCTAGAAATTAAATCTCACCACAAAGGTCATTGCCTCTTTCATCGGTGCTGTACATCAAGCATTTTTTTTTGTTAAATAAACATAGAAATTAACTTAACACTACCAAATTAGTATTTTGCATTTCAAAATATCCATAAAGAAAAACAGAAAAAAACAAGGGACCAGTATCATGAATATACAGACATACTTCTCAATCACTTGGGGAGTGAAAATGAATATAAGAATAATAAAAACAAAATATATGAATATGTACCATACAAAAGATGAGAAAAAAATCATTTTTAAAATGTTTAATGGTTTGCTATCAAGAAATACAAATTAAAGCAATAAATTCCTAGCAAAGGCAGAATAAACAATAACTTTTCTAGCAAATCATACACACACACGGATAAAAGTTAATAATCTAACTATGGCAAAATGAACTATTATATTCAGCAAGTGGAGACATAAAATAATCTAGTCATTCTGAAAGATAATTCAGTATTTCAAAAAAAACCCCAGAATGTTCTCGAACTATGATCCAGAATTTTTACTGCTCTGGATTTATACTATTAAAGATTTATTTTAAAATGGTGCTGGCTGAATACTGCTTAAAATATTAACAATATTAAAACAAAAGGAAGGAAGGGAGGAGGAAGAAAGAGAAGGTCAAGAACTTGACAGGTAAAAGCAGAAATAAGGAAAACAATCTATGGAATCTCTATAAAAGGGGAAACGATACAGCTATGAAAAAGGGTTACAGTCCTGCTAGTTTGAAGGTACCTTACTGTTATGGTTAAAATGTGAACTCCACACAGTATCAATGTTGTTAAACACTTGGTACCCAGCTGGAAATTCTGTTTGGGAAGGTTGTGCAGCCTCCTGGACATGGGACCTAGCTGACAGATGTAGGGACATAGGGATCGGACTAGAGGTTTATAACTGGTTATAACTAGTTTGGGCCTGAGCTTCTGATGTATGTGCAATATAACCAGATACCGCATGCTCCTGCTGCTCAACCGTGAGTGTTTTCACTACCTGACCTTTCCCGCAATGATGGACCTTCTCAAATCAAAGCCTCAATAAATCCTGAAGTACTGAAGTGGGGGTCATAGCTACGATAAACATTTGGAACTAGCATGTAGGAGAAATGTGGAAGGATTTCGATTAACGGGTTAGAGAAGCCCAAGGATGTGATAAGCAGAGCTTCATGAGCCATTCTGGTGAGAGCACAGAAGACCAGAACCTTCTCATGAGGATTCAGAATCCATAGGAAACTGAGTGAAAACACATTTGTGTTACATTTTGGCAAAGCATCTCTCTGTCTATGTTCTGTGCATATATTGTGTTAATTTTGCATTGGGAGATATGAACAAATGACTAGTCACCTGAGATGTGAGCACCAGTGACAAACCAAAAAAATGATTCACCCAACTCAAGCTTGGTGGACCTATGAGTTTGTTGGGCTGTTGCAGTCAGCTTTCTAGTTGCTGCGCAGGAAGAACCCAAACAAAAGTGGCTTATGGAGCAATGGGTTTATTTGGCTTATGGACTCGAGGGGAGACTCCATCCTGGCAGGGAAAACGATGGCATGAGCAGAGGGCTGGACATCACCTCTGCCACAGCACTGCAAACAGCGGCAGGAGGGTGTGCCAAATACTGGCAAGGGGAAGCTGGCTAATAACCCCCAAAAGCCCGCCCCCAACAACATAGCTCCATCGACGTAAAACCCAAACTGCCATCAGCTGAGGATCGATTACCCAGAACACATTCATTTGTTTGTGGGGGACACCTGGATCAAACCAAGTCATGGGCTTACTTACAGGAGCATGAGTGCGGGTTACACACAACGATACAAGTGCCACACAGACAGCTGCATTACTGAAGAGTTTTACCCTAGTGTATGATGATGTCCTGAAAGCTGCATCGATGGAGCCCCCTCTTCAGTTAAACTCCCACCTCTCATATACTCTAGTGCCCCCCCAAGACCACATGCAGCTGGAGCAGTATCACACACAGCAGGGAGGAGTCTGTGGCTTCTATCTCAGGTGAGGTTCAAATGACTTTCCTCGCCCCTCCTTGCTAGGAGGAAACTTCAGCAGGATCAATTGTGTGAAGGTCTAGTGAAAGCAGTTACAGCTTCTCTTCTATCTCAATTAAGGTGGTAATACTATGCCCAGATGGCAAAATTCCACAGCATTATGTCCTGAAATTCACTGAGGCTGAATTAAAAAATAATTTACTTTTATTTTTTCAAAAAGGAAATTTCAAAACAACATTAATATCCAGACTGCCAGGCTGAGGCATGGTGACTGCTCATTGCTCTTAGACACATTTACAGTGTGTGTGTGTAAGAGAGAGACAGAGAGAGGAAAACAGAAAGTGGAACAGACCATGTGAAAATTTAGTTTGTCAAGGAAAGCAGCATGGGACAAAGAGTCCCTTTTAAAGAGATGAGCATAATTAAAATATTATACTACATGAGGTAACCTAGGCTCAGAAAGGTAAATATCATGTTCTCTCTTATGTGGATTTGAACTTTAAATTTTTACATTTGTATTCAAGTCAGAGTGTGAGTCAGTGGAGCCCAGGAAGCTAGGAAGAAGCCATGAGGGGGATGAGGGTGGGGGAGGGTGTATGTAGACATGTCAATAGAGGGTGAAATACTGGGAGTTGAAGGGTTAAGATGGAGTCGGAAGGAAAGGATGGGGGGAGCGTTAAGCAAAATTGAAGACATTATGAAAAAGCCATAGGGAAAACCATTCTTTGTTAACTAATTAAAAATATAATTAAGAAAAAGAGAGCTCTAGTTGTGCAGAAACTTCCTATGGGGGTGAATAATGCTGCTCTCAGGATTCATAGGTTGCTACAGAAAAACCCAAGTGACCAGAGGTGAGATACCTCCTAGTGAGTTGGTCATGGAGGTCTCTGAGGCCCATCAAACAATATAGGCAATTTCCAGAGCTCTTGGATGCCCACCAGAGCTATATAGCAAGACGCTAGTGCTAAAGACACCACATACTTCAATTGAAGGACACTGAGACGTTAAGTTGGAACTGAGCTGAGTTCCTCCTACCTGCTGACTCACTACCATAGTATTGGAAAATGCCATGTAGACCTCTGGAGGAGAAAAGTCATCAACAGACTTAAACGACTGTGGACCACCCTGGGTGCTATACAACTGACTAGTCAGGAAAGAGATGTCCATTGGTACAATAGTGGCATGACTGTTACACGGATAACCAACTGCTTTCTGATTGGATTTGAGACTTGTTCCATGGGAGGAAATTCATTCCTGGTACTGAAAACCTAGCCAAAAGCCTATGGTTAGAAAGGTCATAGCCCTTAGGGTTGTTTGACTAAATGGATATGGTGTGTCCATCAAATTGCCTTCTAAATATTGTATTTTACATATATATATATATATATATATATATATATATATATATATGTGTGTGTGTGTGTTATTACATTAATTTAACTTTATAATTATATTTCATATAAAATTTTAAATTATATTTATATTATGTTTATAGATTAGAGGGCTCTCACCTTTGTTTGGAGAAGCTTCTTTTTGCAGATGGCAGTGACTAGTGGTGAGACTCAAAACTCTCATCAAAGTACTGCAAGTAAATGACAGAAATCATTATCACACCCTCTGAGGCTCATGGAACATTGAGAGAGTGTGTGGAAAGAATGTAAGAGCAACAGGGTGGGGAAGGATATTTTGGGACACCATCTCCCAGACAGAACGTGGCTGAGAGCAGTGAGCAGTAAGCATGCCACAGCCTGGTAGGCTGAATGTGAATGCTGTCTTGAAATTCTCTTTTCCAGACAGATTAGTAAATTATTTTTGAATTCAGCCTCAGTGAAATTTCAGGACATAATGCTAGGGAACATTACCCTTTGGCCATACCATAGCTATTACCACCTTAATTAAGATGTTAGAGCAGCTGTGACTCCCTTCACTAGACCCTTACAAGACTGAGCCTGTTGATGTTCCTTTGTAGCAAGGAGGGGGGAAGAAGGTCATTAAAGCATCATAGTAGCTGGTGATCATTACCCCACAAGAACTGCACCGTATGGAACCCATCAGTGTTTCAACATTGATGATGAAGAAGGCCAAAAACAATTAGAACTACTTGGAAATAAGAAGGAATTCAGTGAAGGGGGCAGCGGAGGACAAAAAAAAGGGTACTGGGAGAGGATTATGTTTAGTATAAAATCTGTCAATAAAAAGTTTAAAAGAGATAGGGGTAGAACCCTGCACTCAGCATTGGGCATATAAGAATGGTGCCTTGATTGGCTAGAGATGGCTCAGACGTTAAGGCGCTTGCCTAGAAAGTCTAATGACCTAGGTCCAATTCCCCAGAACCCACAGAAAGCAAAGGAGCATTCGCATCTGGAATTTGTTTGCAGTAGCTGGAGGCCCTGGCACACCTATTCTATCTGTCTGTCTCTTTTCTATCTTTATCTGCTTGTAAATAAATAAATAATGAATGAATGAATGAATAAATAAATAAATAAATGAACGAATGAACAAATAAATAAATAAATAAATAAAAAGAATGGTGCCTTGAGGGCAAAACAACCCCATTAAAGGGTCCAAAATATAAAAATGCAAGTTCAGTTGAAAGGAGAGGGTCTGAAGAAAGCACCTCCCACAGGGCTTTCCTGCTCCAAAGCACATCCAGGGCCTTGGTCTTGTTTAGGTCTGTTCTTTCCTTGCAATCACTCCATCATTCCCTCTTGGAATGGGAATGTTCATGCTACTGATATTGGATTTGTTTTGGTTTTACAGGGGCTTACTTTTCAGAAATTAGTATGAGATTCAGAGGAAACTTTGGACTTTTGAACTGTGCTGTTAACTATAAGACTATAATGACTCTGTAGTAGGACTGAATGCATATGCATTTCGAGATGGCCATGGGATAGACTGTTCTAGTCTGCATGCGAACCGTCCCCCATAGCCCCATGTGTTTGACCATTTCTCCCCAGTTAGTGGTGTGGGTTTGAGAGACTATGGAAACTCTTGGACATGAAACCTCACTGTAAGGCCCTGGGGACAGAACTGGATGACTATAGCTGGCTTGGTTCTGGCCAGAGCTTTCTGCTTCCTTAGTGCCAACATGATGGAAGAAACTGCCTCATACTCCTGCTTGCCAGCTGCGAGCTGCTCCCACGCCATGCCCTTCCCACCATAATGGACTTTCCCTCCTCAAATCACAAACCCAAGTCAATCCTTCCTCCTTCAGATTGCCTCTTTTTGGGTAAATTATCACAGAAACAAGAAATACAGTTAATATACCTACAGAATAAGCTTGTCCACTAAGAGGGGTGTTCTTGAAGGGGCTCCTCCAGGGCCAGTACACACACATTGGAGAAAGACTCCTCTTGCAGATTTGCGTAGTCCCAATCATGTGACCTGAGGGACAAGTGACTGCTGGTTGGTTCTGCTGTCCCCATCTCAGGCTTCCCAGAGACTCTTTTCCTCACAGACAAGCCAGCCTTAGAGAATCCTGCTTAGTCCCAGGGGCAGGCCCAGCAACAAACCCATGCAGAGTCCACTGAATTTTTAATCAGGATGCTAATATGATGTACTAATGATAAGAAGCTAAGAGGGCACTTTTTTAATGCCAGAGAACTTGACAGAATGAGTGGAAAGGATGTCAGAAGGTGAGATTGGGCCCAGCCATGAGTCAGGGGCAGTGACAACAGCTCAAAGGCATAATTGGGCCATCTGCTGCTCTACTCTGCAGGAGGCTGGGGGTCCTGTGGTCCAGGCAGAGCTAGGATACAAGGCTGCTTGCTGAGGAGACCCAGGCAGCAAGCGCAGGCAGACCCTTCCCCAGAGAAGCACCAGGCACACACTATAGTAGGAGGATGCCTGCAAAAGAATTTTATGGGGTCTCCTGGTATCAGAGGCCTGGACCCCAACATCTTTTCTATGACGGTAAATTACTTCCATTGAGTGAGAGCTTAACCTCATGGGATTGTCTGAACTCTAAGAGTATCAAAGATTGGAGAGTTATCAACAATATCTCCAAACTATTTGAAAAACAGTTCATTCAAAGAACCTATATTCAGAAAGACTGAGAAACTTATGGAGTAGCAATCCAGACCAACTTTAGAGGGTTGAGAGCGCAGAGGTTCTGTTATGATGACCAGCCATGAGATGATCCCAAAATTCTGAGACTCACAAACTGTCAGTTTGGGGATCCCCACTCCACAAAAACACTCATATTTGAGTAGAGACAGCAGAGGAAATGGACATCTATCTCTGAAGGCTCTCTGCTGAAGTTTGAAGGCTAATTTTATGCCTGGTCTAAAATGGCTAACACTACAGAGCTGTCAAAAATGGGAGAATGCAAGAATAGAAGGGGCTGGAGATATGGCTCAGGGGCTAAGGTGCTTGCCTGCAAAGCCTAATGACCCAGCACCCACTTGAAGCCAGATGCAGGAAGTGGTGCATGCATCTCAAATTCATTTGCTGGAGGCCTTGGTGTGCCCATTCTCTCTGTCTCTTCAATCTCTCTCTCTCTCTTTCTCTCCTTGCAAATATATAAATAAAAACATTTTTTTAAAAAGAGAATAGAATGGGTTCTTTATTAGGATAAGAAACAAAAGTAATCAATTATCATTTAAGCTCATGAATTTATTTCCTTTATTTCCAGAGTCCCATTGGACAATTCAAGAGGAAAACATAAGAAAATGAGGAAGCTCTTTAAAGGAATTTGCTCATTTTGATTACAGAGAAGACAAAATGGAAGAGTTAGATGCTAGCTTCTGTTTCTATACAAACTAAGGAAAAGCCTCTGTGGAAACTGACAAGAAATAAGATCCTTGCAGAATCTCTCATTTCCACATCCTCCAAGTTCATAGAAATTGACATAGAAATGAGGATCAGCCATGCATACACACTGTAGAAGCATTATGCCCCTGACACTGGAGCCTCTAGAGTTGTCCTGGGGCCCTGTGAAACAGTTGCCTTCTCATTGCTGGGACAAAAAGCCCAAGCTTATGGAAGGGAAGAGTTTATTTGGCTTCCAAATTGGAGGAGAAGTTTCATCATGGTGAGGGAAACACAGTAAGAGCAGACAACAGGGTATTACAGCTCCATACCAGCATAGAGGAAGCAGTAAGAGTGAGTGAGCTCTAGGAGTGCAGAAATTGGGACTGGGCTCTAAAATCCCAAGGTTTGCCCCCAGTAACATACTGCACGGCTCTAACCTTCCAAAAGCTCCACCAGCTGCAGATTAAGTAGGAGGCTCAATCACAAACACCTGAGACTATGGGGGACATTTTACACTCATACCACCACAGGCCCTGAGACTCTGGTCAGTCACTGGTTCCAGAATGACCTAGTGATCAGACTGCTTCCACTGGCCAGCACAGTGAATGAAGAGCAGGAAGAGATGGTTCCAGGACCCAAGTGGGAACAAAGCAAGTCAGGACACTACAGAGGGTCTTCACATGGTGACTACACAGCAAACAGGAGCTTAAGAGCCTTGCCTTCACCCATGAGTCTAAATCTGTATGAACAGCTCATGTCTAGACTTCATGTGAGCCCTTGGGCTCTATGTAACAAACTTTAATCAGGTTATTACACAGGCACTGTTTGCTCAGGACCCTGAACACTAAAAACAAGGCTGTAGTGCTGTAGGTTGGAGGTGGAGATCTGTTCATTCCATGAGCCACCTACATGCAAATAGGTGGAGGGAAAAATTGAACTTGATTCATAGTCACAATACAGGGCCTCTGAAGCCAAATTGAGGTGGCCTCAATTGTGATAAAGTGACAGGAATTCTTATCCCTTGTTACAAGCTTCTTTTGAGAAGAGGATGAACCTTGAAAGTGGGCAAAATATGGGGAAGAACACAGCTCTGAGTCCTCAGTAGCAAATCTATTGGTAGAAGCAAGGGGTACCTCAATCTGAGTGAGAAATCTGGGCAATGGCCCACAACACTCACTATAAGAAAACTAATATTACAAAAGTTGGGGAAAAGGAACTAAGGAGGATGGTGGGAAGGGATTATAAAACTTTTTTTGGGGGGGGATTCCAGGTAGGGTTCTCACTCTAGCCCAGGCTGACCTGGAATTCACTATGTAGTCTCAGGTTGGCCTTAAACTAACTCACAGCAATCCTCCTACCTCAATCTTCAGAGAGCTAGGATTAAAGACATGAGCCATCACATCTGGCAAAATTTTTAAATTAAATTTTTATTCCAAAAATTGTAAAAGCTATAGAAAAAGAGGAGTCATAAAAATTAGAAGTATAAAATATTAGAAGTATAACAAAATTGATCAGTTATATATTAAATTAAGCCATCTCCAATGTCAAATAAAAATGAAAACAATTGCCATTTAACAAAAGACATACTGAAATAAAATGGTATAAGACATCTAAGATAAGAGTACTAACATTCTATTCTAGCACTATTTAAAACTAGATAACTAGAGAAATGGTCTTGGTATCAAATATATAGGCCATATGATAGTATGGTTTCTAAAAAATTTAAATGCATAGCTAAAGAATATTTGTGCATCTGTATTAAAATACAAAAACCATAAGAAGAAGCACATTTCCATGATCAAAAATAAAACATAAAAAGCAAGCTATATAATAATACTTGCAAGAACAGCAAATATTGGAATTATCAGGAATGTATCAAGACTATTCTAATATCCTATATGTAAAAGGAAATGTTGAAAGTGTGAGAAATAAATAAAAAAACTTGTAAAGATGTTACATATAAAATAATAAGTAAAAATAAAACTGAAATTAAAGCGACATAGATGTTAAACTGAAAGTTAGATATGGCTGAAGAGTTCCTTATACAGTAGATAATAAAAATATTATTTTCCAAATATTGGACAAAGATAAAGAAAATGTAAAAGCTTAAAGGCTGTGGGTTATCAAGTACAAAGATACCAATTCTCAGACTCAAGAAGTCCCAGCAAGATAAAATAACAGATATCTGGAAAAATTTTTATAATAACTTCAAACCAAAGATGAAATAAACACAGTAAACATAGACAGGATGGTTAGCTAATTTGCAGTGGAATTATTGCTTATTTATTGTGGGGGAAAATGTTAGAAGACTAAACTAATATTGAAAAGTTCTGGGAGAAAGTAAGCAAGTGAAGAACCATTTTATCCAGCAGAATTATTTTTCACACAGGTAAAACTAAGAAATTTTGAGACAAACACTAAAAAAATGGTTTACCACTAGCCTGCACTTACTAAAGAGGATATATATCAGAGATAACTTTTTTTTACTATTTTTAATTAGTTTTCAATGAATACAGATAATTTTACTTCTTCCTTTATAATATAGGTTCTGTTTATTTCTTTTTCCTGTCTAATTGCATTGGAACAGACATCCTGTGTAGTACTGAATAGAAGTGGTAAAAATGGACATTCTTTTCTTGTTCCTGGCCATACGGAGAAATAATCTAGTCTTTCAAATTAGCTGTGGGCTTTATGTGAATGATCTGTACCAGACTAAATAAGTTCTTTACTTTCTTCTTTCTCTCTCTCTCTCTTTCTTCTTTCTTTTTCTGAGTCAGGGTCTCGCTCTCGCCCAGGCTGACATGCAATTTACTATGTAGTCTCAGGCTGGCCTCAAACTACAGACCTTTGCCTCCAAGTGCTGGGATTAAAGGTGTATGCCACCACACTTGGCAGAAGCTCCTTTTTATATGTAGCTCATTGAGTGAATTACTTTACAGAAAAAAAAGAATAAATGTAAACATAGAATTAATAAAATTAGTCAAAATATAAAGAAATGAATAAAGCATTCAATTAAAGAGATTGGAGCAGACCCATAATCCCAACTACTCAGGAAGATGAGATAGGAGGATTAAAATGCCAAGGCCAGCCTTGACTACAAAGTCAGTTAACTGCCAATCTTGGGCACTTAGTAAAACTCTGTCTCAAAATAAAAAATAAAAATGTGACTGGGAATATATCTTGGTGGCAGAGTACTTGCCTAGCATGTGTGAAACCCTAGGTTTGCTCTCTAGTACAAAGGAAAAGACAGAGGGAGATGGGGGCAGAGAAAGAGAGAGAACAGAACAAGAAGCTTAGAGTAATCATAAAATCAGGAGGAAAGAAAAAAAAATACATAAACAGTAATTACTGAAATAAAAAAGGAAGATATAGCTGTAATCTTAATAGTATCACAGAATAATTGTAGCAGTTACCTTCTTGTTGCTGAGACAAAACACCTAAGCAGAAGCAGCTTATGTGAGAAAAGGGTTTATTTCAGCCTACAGAGTTGAGAGGAAGTTTCAGAATAGTGGGAAAATCATAGCACACCTGAGCTGAAGGCCTAGGTCACATCTCCACATTAACAGGAAGGAAGTAATCTGTCTACTGGGCTTGAAAGTGGGCTAATTCACCAAAAAGACCACCTTCAGATATACATATTTTTCACCAAGTCTCCACCTCTCATAGATTCCACCGCATTTCCATATTGTCGCCAGCTAGGGACCAAGTATTCAGAACACATAAAACTATGGATATGTTGCATTCAACCCACCACATTCCTCCCCTGGCCCCCACAGAGTCATGGTCATCTGATAATACAATATGCATTTCGTCCAACTTTAAAAGTTCCCATGGTCTACTTTGTTCAAAAGTCCAAAGTCTCATTCAAAAGAATTAATTGTGAGCCCTGTGAAATCAAACACAAGTTATATATTTCTAATCAACTGGCACACAAAGCAAACATACCATTCCAAAGAGAAGGAATGAGGGCATAACAAGGAAAGATCAGACCAATGCCAGAGAGAAAACATCAAATCCTTCAACTCATGACCAGCACACCTTGGGCTTATGATGAAATTTTCTGGGCTTCAAAGACTTTGCAACTCCACCCCTCAAGCCTTGGCAGGTGACCCAATAGTCCTGGAATCTCCAACATCCTGGAGTCTCAACTGCAAACCACAGGTGAGCTTCTCAGCCCCATGCCATGGCCCCACAAGGCCCTCTAGCAGAGACCTGAACTCAGCTTCCTATCACCATGTCAGAACCATGTACACTGTATCACACTCTATTCCTTTAAGTTCCATGCCTCCAAAACTAGTGTCAGGTGAGTGACCAAGATGAATATGTAAATACAAGGGGGATACAGCTGAAACTGGGGAGCAGCATTCTCCTTCCAGTCCCCCTCCTTTCTAATCAGTCTATTAGTCTAATGAGTCTACTGCTATTAACCAAAGAGAGGGCAAAAACTGATCAAAGAAAGGATTCTTTCCAAGTCCAGCTTGGTGAATGAATGAGATTATTGGGGATATTTTTAGGAGCATGGGTCAGAAGTTACTTATAGGAACATGGGTGACTCACAAACAGCTGTATCTATCAAAAGCCCCACCTCAGCAGAGATGATAACTCAAAATAACTGTATCAATGGACTCCCCGACACAACTGGGAGGAAGCAACATGGACTCAGCTCCTCTCCTCTAACAGTTGCTTACCTATTGACCTTGGGAAGGGTCCCTGTGCGTCCTGTGAGCCTCAAGTCTTGTGAGCCTTCCCCTTCCTCCTGGAGGAAATATTTCAATCTGTAAAAAATAACTATATAGCACTATTACAGAAGTACATAGAAAATATTACACTTTATGGCCTAATGATGTATGCTTAACAAAAAATAAAAAGAAATAGAAAGTACATATGGCCATCTCAATACAAAGAAAAATATTTGATAAAACTCAATACACTTTAATGGCTTGCCAAAGTTAAATCAAATTATTAGAAATAAGGGATGTAAAGGACATATTTAACCTAGAAAATGTATCTGTTAGTACTACCATTAACATCATATTTACTAATGAGACTTATTGCTCATAACCAGTCTCTCCAGAAAAATTGAATAACCATTAATCTTATTGAGAAACCATCTCAGCTGCATAGCAGAACACACTGGGTCAGAGCCTTTAATGAGCCTTTTGCCTCACCTGCTATCTTGGAACCAAATTTGGCTCGAACCAGAATCTTGTGATAATTATGAATATCACCAACCAGGGTCATTGTCTATGATCTTGTCCATATTAGCATTTGCAGAGAAGAGGGACTATGTATTAGTTACTTTCTCATTGCTGTGGCCATATATCTGACAATAAAAAAAAAGATAGAAAGGAATTATTTTACTCTTGGCTTCAGAGGGATCAGTCCATGGTCAGTCAGTTAACCCCATAGTCTTAGGCAGAACATTATGGTGGTGGGATTATATGGTAGAGGAGCTCCTTCATCTCATGGTGGACATGAAGGAGCTGGAGGGGGACCAGGGCTACGTATAACATTCAAAGGCATGTCCATACTTCCTCCAGCCTGGCTAGAAGTCCTGGCATGCCAATTCATTCTCTGCCTCCTTTGAAATAAAATAAATAAATAAATAAAATAAAATAAAATAAAATAAATAGTGTTGGGGACAAAGCTGTGGATCTAGTTTACAATGCAAGAATTGGGGGGGGGGACATTTAAGATTCAAGCTATAACAGCTTGCAACTAGGCCTTTCTAGAGTTAATGATCATTTGAAAGAACTGTTCCTCAGTTTCTTTTCAGATGTGTACTAGTCATATGCCTGTCATCAGTTGTATTCAGTTTCTAGGGAATAGCTCTGGACTAGATTTCATGGGACCTAGACTTCCTGGAATATGAGACCCATCTCCATGCCCACAAGGGAACCGCTTCTGCTGTTATGATCTCTGAAGTCCTGCTCACAGGTTACAGATGAATTTGGGCTGATAAAATAGACCTGTGCAGGATTACTGCTCTGATAAGAGTAAGGAAGTAGCCTTGGCTATGTCCATAACCAGAATCAATGCTTTCCTGACAATGAGAGAAAATAGGTATTGTGTTTCCTCTGCCCAAGCTATGTCATTTCACAAGGGCCCTGAGTTTTAAAGACAGGGGGAAACATATGAACAGGGTTTGGAATATTTATTTCTTGTCAGTGAGTCCCTCTGGCTCAAGATGGATAGTCAATTACTACTATAAAAATTAAGAAATTTTCCATGTTCTCTTTCTGAATTGTATTTCTTTTATTAAAGAAACTTCATGTCCCCTCAAAAGAAACAGATTTAAATTTTATTTCTGAAAATTGTCTGAATGAGACAACCTGAAAACCTTTTACAAATGATTGCTAAAATATTTATATATATAGCCATAGTCTCAAGAAATGAAATTCCTAGATGTACAAAACAAAGAGAAAGCTGCAATCAAAACCCCAAGCTGACCCTATAGCAACCCTAGGGGTATTTTTTGCTTTCAGAAACTAAAGGATATTGGTTTTAATGACCTCACAGGGAAATAAAATGAGGTCTTGATCCTGCTTATGATGAGGAATAGAACAGAGACTTCTATACTAAAGCTAAGTTCCTAAAGGTTTCACATTTTTGAGAAAGGGTAGATTGGAGAATATCAAAGCCAAAGCACAGGGGAGAAAAAGGAAGTTTGCATGAGCTGGTATGGTCTCTCAGTGGGAAAACAGCAACTCATGGGCCCATGCCTATGTGATTTGACAAACTAAATTTAAGCTTTCTAAAGAACCTCCTGACATTGGGGAAAAAAAAAAAAAAAAAACATGGTCCCAAGCTAGTAACAGACCTAGATCATCTGACAGATATTTTAAAAAATCAGTTTAGGGCTAAAGAGATATCTCAGGTTTAAGGGTTATTGCAGTTAGTTTTCTCCTTGCTGGCAGAAAGAACCCAACCAAAAGCAGCTTGTGGAGGAAAGAGTTCATTTGGGCTTACAGCCTCGAGGGGAAGCTCCATGATGGCAGGGGATGGACAACAGCAACAGGAGAGTGCGCCAAACACTGCCAAGGGAAGCCTGTCCCCAACAACACACCTCCAACAAGGTTCTAATTCCAAAATTGCCATCAGCTGGGGATCAGGCATTCAGAACACGAGTTAATGGAGGACACCTGAATCAAACCACCACAAGTATGGTTCCTGCACCAGCGTGAGGGCCTGGAGGGGCCTGAGATTGCCTGCCTTTGAGCCTCCAAAACCCATGTCCACAGCTGAGCATGGCCACACATGTCTATAGCCACCTTCCTATAAGGAAGAGACCCGAGATCGGCAAGCTCCAGAATCAGTGAGAGACCTCACTGCATGGAAAAGGGGCAGATGAGTGGTGGAGGGGGACACCCACCCTAAAGCTCCAGCTGCTGCAGGAATGCTCACAGAATGCTGCAAGCAAGAGCATGGAGCCCTGCATTCTCACATACAGCTGCACATCACACACATACTATTTTTTGCATGCAGAAAAATTGTAAACATTTTTATTAAAGAAAAAATTATCAATTTAGAGTATTATACTTGAAACTACATAAGTTCCCTACAGGGGAACCTTTTAAAGCTGAAAAAATTAACTTCATGAAATCAACAGATAAACAATAGGATTAGGTGTTCAAGAATATCAGGTAATGAAACCAGAAGATAGAAATGACAACCTGAGTATGATTAAAATTGAAAACTAATCAGGGAAATAAAACAGTTGAAAAAGTTTGAAAAAACTCATTTTATGAGACCGGTAGAAGCTCAACATCATAGTCAGACAAGGAGAGTCTGAGAAAAAAAAGCTTTGGCTGATATCACTCATAATACAGATGTGAAACACTATTAAAATGTTATTGCTAATCTTATAAGAGTAATGCACAGAAAAGACAATTATATTATGACCAAGGTGAATTTCATGGATGTATATTTGGCAAGAAAATGAGAAAAAGGTCATGTGACATTTCAGCACAAAGCAAAAGCCTTTCATAAAATTTAACAAACTTCAATGATTCTCTCCCCCCAAAAAATCAAATTTAAACTTTAAAAACGAGCACACTAAACAATAGATTCCCCCAAAATACCTGATGCAAAACTGACAGAATTGAAGAGACAAATAGACAAGACTAAAAAAAAAAAATAGACAAGACTATTCACTGGAGACATCCATGACAGGCTTTCAATAGTGGATTGAACAAGTAGGCAGAAGATCCACAAGAAAATAGAAGAGTTGAGCAAACAATGACTCTCCTGACCCAACAGACACACGGGGACATTCTACCCAGTACCAGCAGAATACAGTCTTCTCAAGTATACATGGACCGCTCTCCAGAACAGACCACCTGTTGACCATAAGACCTGCTTCAAGATATTTTAAAGTAGGGCTGGGGTGATGGCTCAGCATTTTAAGGTACTTGCTTGCAAAGCCTACTGGTCCAGGTTCAATCCCCAGTACCTACATAAAGCCAGATGCATAAAGTGGCTTGTGTATCTGGAGTTCATTTGCAGTGGCAGGAGGTCCTGACATGCCCATACTCTTCTTCTCTCTCTCTTTCTTTCTCTCTCTCTCTTTCTCAAGTAAATAAATTAAAATTATTTTTTAAAAAATCTTTCAAATCCTAAAGGCCAAGTGTGATGACTTGTGTCTGTTATCCTAGCACCTGAAAGCATTTGAACTATATAGTGAGTTCCAGGACAGCTTGGGCTACAAAATAAAACCATATCTCAGAAACAAAACAAAAAAGTTTAAAGTACTGAAATTATACAAACTCTATTTTTCAACAATAGTTAAAATAAATTACAAATAGTTACTCCAGATGTGGTGATGTACATCTGTAATCCCATCACTCAGGAACAAGTGTGAATTATTCCATGAAAGTGCAGTTAGTTCAGTCTATAAAATCAATCAATACAATATATCATATTAGTAGAAGAACAACAAGACACATCACCAGTAAGCATATGATGTCTGACATCATTATTCACTGGGGAACTGTCAGTCTACACCACTTCATAACCACTAAGTTTTCTGGAATCAAAAAGGCAGATAACACACTGTGGAGGAACTGGTCAATCCAAAGCATTTAAGCATTGCTGATAAGAATGCAAAACGATGGAGAAATTTGTAAGGCAGAGGTTCAGAAGACATTTTGGCAGTTTCTTTAGTTGTTAAACATCGATGTAACATATGATCCAGCAATTTCAGCACTAGGTATTTGTTCAAGTAAAATGAGAATATATGTCCCTGAAATTATGTATACAAATATTAATACCACTAATCATAATAATCATAAAAGTTAAAATAAACCACATATTCATTAACTGATGAATGAATAAACAATATACCATAATCTATACAATGAAATATTGTTCACATTCAAAACAGGTGCTGGTAAATGCAAGCATATGTATGACCCTTGAAGAGCCCCTCTTGTATAGTTCTATGTATATGGAATTTCCATAATAAGTGAGCCTGAGGAAATAGTAAGCAGATTTATGGTTATGCAAAACTGAGGGAGGGGGTAAAGCAAGGAATAATTACTAATAAGCAAATAAGCAGTTTTTTCAGATTATGGTAATAGTTGTATAATTGTGACTATGCTAAAATCCACTGAATTTAATTATTTAAAAGGGTTAATTTGTTTGGTGCATGAATTGTACCTAAACCAAGTTTGTTTGTTGACAATTTTATTGAGAGTTTTAGCACATGAACATGTTATAATTTGCATGTATTCCTGTCCCATTATCCTCTTGTTCCTCTCCCTCTCCCTTACACCACTGAGCGAGCACCTGCCTCATTGTTTTTAAATAACCAAATCTAATGCACGACAGGAAAAATTAAAAAATGGTGTTAAGTGACAAATTCTCTTCCCCAATTCATATGCTGAAGTGTTAACCCCTGTATCTCAAAATATGTTTGAATTTGTAGAGTCTCTAAAGAGGTAATTAGGGCCAAATGGGACCAAATACATAGGCCTTAATCCAGCATAATGGTGTCTCTGTAATAGGAGGAGATTACAAAATGATAATACCCAGGCTAGCGATAACCACAGGAGGACACAGCAAGAAGATGGCCATCTCCAAGCCAGTAAGAGTGGCCTCATTAAACCACCTGCCTCTTTTAATGTTGGACTTCCAGCCCCCCAAAACTGTGAGAAGTAATTTTCTCTTGTTCAAGTAACATAGTGTGTGGTGTTTTGTTCTGGCTGCCTCAGTTGGCTAACAGATTGAAAACCTTGAAGAAAAATGTCTGATGAGTTGATCAAAGAAATGAACATTTCGATACAGAAACGACACAAAACATTCCAAGAAAGTAAAAAATAAAAACTACAAATCAATATTCCTTATGTTAATAAATAAAAATATACAATCATCTGACAAAGTTCAACATCCATTTCTGTTGAAATCATTGCAACTGGGCAACATCTTTCACCCGATAAAGGCAGTTGTGAAAAACATATATTAACCTCAGACTTTATGTGAAAGTGTGAAAGATTGAATATCTTTACTCTGAAAATGAGACACTTTAACCAGTCCTGTAGGATATTTTATAGGTCAGGAAAAAGTTAAATGCATGAAGTTTGGACTAGAGTAAATAAAACTATTCCTATTTTTCGGTGACTTCATTATCAACATATAGTATTTCATGTAACCTATCAAAAAGTACTTAAAATTAAGTAGTTTAGCAAGAATGTGGGATACACTATCAACACACACACACACACACACGCATGCACACATACAAAAGAACGATTGTCTTTCTAGACACAAACACTGAACAACTGGAGTCTCCAATTAAGAAAATAATATTCACTAACAGTGGGGTATTCAGCACTGCATCAGCTCTCACACCCTCCAATGCTCAGGTGACACTGAGAAAGAGATAGTGGAAAGAATGTAAAAGCCAAATGTAGGGGAGTGGGTAGTGGTAGTTTGAATAATGTCCCCCAATAAATTCAAAAGTTTATTATAATTGTAAATTGTCTCCAGCCAGTTCTGGCTAGAGGAAGTGTGTCACCTTGGCCAGATACTAGGGTTCAGCCCTAGGGTGTTTCTGGGGTGGATCTGGAATTCTAACTATACATATGCAAAAAGCAATCTGAGCTCAAGCCTGGAGTTCCTCTTGTTGCTAGTTTTGGAGTGTTCTTGCTTGCTTGAGGTGCTGGTGGTGGATTTCTCTGTCTCTGCTTGAATCTGTGAAAGGGAGCCAACCTTTCCTTAACTTCCCCTGGGTCTGTTCCTTCAATAAATACTTTCCTCCCCATAATTTTGCCTGGTTTGGAGATTCATCCCAGTGATGTGTGGCTGACTACGACAGGAGCTTTGGAATACTGTTGTCCAGACACAAAGAGATTGTGACCTAACAATGGCTGATGATACCTATACAAGACCTGTGTAATCAAAAGAGAGAAATAATGACATCAAAATAGAAGAGACACATGTGGAAAGAAGAAGGGATTCAGTGGAGCAGGAGCAGGGGAGAGGAAAAAGGAAAGGTGATGGACGGGAGTACGATCATGATTTATTGTCTATATGTATGAAGATTGCATTTTTGTCAGGTTAAAAAATAATATTCACAATAGCTTAAAACACATGTATAAATTTAACAAATATGTTAATATATAGATTCTGCAATCTATATACCAGAATCAATAAAACACAAATGGAGGCCATAAAATCTGACATGAATAAGCAAAAATCATACAATGTTCATGGATTGGAATTACACAGAGTTTTATATATATATATATATATATATATATATATATATATATATATATATATATATATATATATATATATCTTTATTATGAATAAGTATATACATTGTATGAGCATTCTTGTACATGTGTCCCTGTTTCCCTCCTCTCTGTCCCCTACCCACTGGGGTGCTTTCTCAGTGAGCATACTGGATCTGTCCATAGGATAGGGGGTATGAACTGCACCAGAGGTAGCCAGTTCTTCTGTCTTTTTTTTTTCTTCACCCTTTATGCATTGTTACTGAGGGGGGCAATGTCTCTGGATATTCTCCCCACCATGGCTCTTACAATCTTTCCACCCCCTTTTCCACTAAACACCTAGACTTGGAGAATGTCACAACTTTTGTTCTGTTAAAAACTCTACTAAGAGAATTAAAAAATAATAATAAACTGAGCAAAATGTTTGCAAACATAGAATACATAAAGAAATCTCAAATCAGCAGTAAGAAGACAAAAATAATCGGATGGATATAGATAGAAAACAAGTGGACAAGAAAATGTTTGATATTACCTGGTTGATATATTTACATAAGACCCCAAGAAATACTACTAGACATTTATTAGAATGGCTAAAACCAATAAAAATACTAATAATAAATTATTTGGTTTTTAAATTTATCTTGTCAACATACAAAGATAGGCTTTGTTATGGTGTTTTCAAACTTTTTGTTTGTTTCCTTTCCCTCCTTTCCCAATCTCCTTTTTACCTTCCCCTGAACTGTAACTCCCTTCTGCTTCCCCCCCGACATGTTTCCTTCTCTCCTTTCCCCTTCTTGTCACCTCCTGCCACCCTCTCCTGATCATTGCCAATGCTCAGTGTCACATCCCCACGTCTCCACACATACCAACATTCAAAGTCAGGATCCACATACAAGAGAATACATGCTATTTTTGTCTTTCTTGACTTGGGTTATTTTCACTTAGTATTTCTTGGGGTCTTATGTAAATATATCAACCAGGTAATATCAAACATTTTCTTGTCCACTTGTTTTCTATCTATATCCATCCAAGTATTTTTGTCTATATTCTTATTCAGTTGTCTTTCTTACTGCTGGTTTGAGACTTCTTTATGTATTCTATGTTTGCAAACATTTTGCTCAGTTTATTGTTTTTTTTTATTCCCTTAGTAGAGTTTTTAACAGAACAAAAGTTGTGACATTCTCTAAGTCTAGGTGTTTAGTGGAAGAGGGGGTGGAAAGATTGTAAGAGCCATGGTGGGGAGAATATCCAGAGACATGGCCCCCCTCAGTAACAGTGCACAAAGGGGGAAGGAAAAAAAATAGAATTTTTTTCCAATTCCATTCATCTTCTTGTGAAATTTATGACTTCATTTTCTTTACAGCTGAGTAAAACTCTACTGTGTATATGTTCTACATTTCATTATTCTCTCATCAACTGGTGGCTGTCTAGGTTAATTCTGTTTCCTAGCTATGGTAAATGGAGCGGCAATGAACGTGGCTGTGAAAGTGTGGTAGCCTTTTTAATAGAAAGAAAAAAGTGAAGAAATTTAGCAAAATCTATTGGAGTTGAATGGAAACAAACATGGAATGGTCATATTGCAACATTCTTAGAAAACACTTGTTAAAGATTTGCCACCCAACAAAGTGCCAGATAATCTTAGTAATTTTTCTTTTGTCTTAAAAGCCAACATTTCTATCGATACAAAAATAGAATGGAAATTTGAAATTATAATGTGTATATTATGTGAGAGATACTAAGCTAAGAAAGCCATTTATATATTATATATAATATATAATATATGTTATAATTTCAAATTTTAAAATGCTATGTCATATATATATATATATATATATATATATATATATATATATATATATATATAGTATTTTTACATTCTCCTTGGGAAGGTGCAGATTTGGAGTCACTTCTTTCCCTCTGAGGCTTTCATCCACCCATAAATCTTTTTTTAAAAAGTATCTAGTGTTAATAATTAGACGCTCAGGATGAACAAGTCTTGTGTTGGTACTCCCATTTCCCTCCTCCCTGGCCTCAGTCCATTAAGGGTCCTCCTCAGTGGGATTGCTGGAATGGTCCTTGTGGTGGGGGTTATGAGTTGCATGAGCTGTAGCCTATTTGTGTGTGTGTGTTGTTGTTGTTGTTGTTGTGTTGTTCCTAAAGGGAGCAATGTCTCTGGATATTCTCTCCCACCATGGCTCTTATAATCTTTCTGCCCCCTCTTCTGCAAATTTCTCTGAGTCATGGTGGGTGAGTTTTAAGTCTGCTTCATTGTTAGGCTCTTAAGGGTCGCTCGATTTCTGCCGAGGACTCTGTTGGGTATCCTTGGTGTCTGTCTCCATTATCCTTCCAAAGGTTCTCTGACTTGCTCATCACATGGCTACCTTCAGGGTTTCATTAGGGCTCTAGATGGTGAGCTAGGGTGGTTTGTCTCCTGCTTGGGGTTCCCCCACCACCTCAGGTCCTTATGGTGAAATTAGGTTCTCATTGCTTTCTGAAAATTATCAACAAAATCTCCAATGGAGAATGAGATGAGTATGGGCTAGATGGGACAAGAATTGTGAGTTAGGTGAGATTTTAGTGGGTGTGGCCTTTCTGTCGGCCTATGGTTAGTGGGGACATCCCCTTGGAGATCAGGTTCTAGGTCTCCATATGAAGTTACCTTGGACCCCAATACCAGATAAGGGTTCCTTGCCACTGAGTGGATCTCTTAGCCAATTAGCCAGCTGTTGATTCCCCTCCCTCACCCCCCAGGTTGAGCACCACTATTGCACAGATGGGCACTTCTTGTCTTGCTGGTCTGTGCCATGTAGCAGTGTGTTCTGCATTCTCAGGCCACTGGTCAGTGTTGTAGAAAGATGCCCCCTGCTTTCTGGGAGTATCGTTGGTCTGCTTCCCCTGGCAGCTCATGCTAACACATGAACAGGGCACAGGCTAACCTTCTCGGAGCTGGTTTCCTTTCCATATCCAGAAGGACCTCTTGGTGTTATGTCACAGCAAGCAGTCTGTGGAAGCTTCAGCGATAGGGTCTTATATTTTGCCTGAGGTCCCCCATAACTCTTAATTAAGTAATATACTGAGCCAGTAAGAGGAGCGGCGTATTGGAGTCAATCTAAACAAACATGGAAGGTTTAGTTACACCCACATCAAGAACTTTAACAATGTAAAATTAATAGTTGACACACCTGAGGATGGACTGGCAAAAGAGGTAGAAAGAAAAGAGAGCTAGTAATTTCCTTACATTCCAGAGTCAACAACTGAGAAGATCATCAAGAGATAAAGACAGAGAAAGTTATTTTGAGTCTTGAAAAAAAGTATACGGAAGAACTAAACATAGGGTAAATCAAAATTGAAAATAAGAAGGGGGAAGAAAGTGAGTGAAACTTAGTATTTTTATAATGGTAAATCAATAAATATACTTAAAGTGTCATTTAGCACTGAGACATCAAGAAATGGAAGCAAAAGCATATTATTTAGAGTTATGGAATAAGAGCTAAAACTAAAAAAGTCAAAAGTGCTTTTCTTTGAAATATGTTATTAAGATTGGAGGTGGGCAAGAAACCCTTTTCCCTTCCATTTCATGTCTTCAGTGCTGTTTAGAATTTCATTTTGAGATACATACTGCAATAATCATAAAAGTAGTGAAATATTAAAGAGATGGACAAAAATCTTTAAAATATAAGAAAAAGAAAAACAGGAGATACTATAGAACTCAAGAAAAAAATAATCCATGGGAAAAACTAATGGAATCGAGAGAATTCTACAGAAAGCTTTATGTTTTTTTTCCATTTCTTTCATTATTTTCTACTTATGTAGCAGTCACTGATTACTTACTTGAAATTAAAGAGAAAAAAACAAAAGAAAGGAAGAAGAGCATCCTTCATTTTCCCATTTCTTAAGGAACATCAAGCTAAATGGACATTCTCACATGGGAGCCAGTAGGCTAGCCACGGGATTCTCAGACCATGGGTGTCCTGGCCTCCCAAATGCCTGAGAGTGAACGCCTCTCTGTCTTATAGCTCCTGACTCATCTGATTTTCTCCTGGCATTGCCCCCATCCAGGCAACAGCATCAAAGGCATAAACATTTCCAAAATAAGACTTCTCTCCTTGTAACTGAAATCATTTCAAAATGTTTTTGAGGTTGTTTAAATGTATTGAGAGAGAGAAGGGAAGAGAGGAAAGGGGAGGAGAGGGAGAGAGGGAGAGAGGGAGAGAGAGAGAGAGGAGAGGAGAACAGATCAGAGGGAGAGGAGAGGAGGAGAAGGAAAGAGAGGAGAGAGAAGAGGGAGAGGGAGGAGAGGGGAGGGGAGGGAGAGGAGGAGAGAGGAGAGAACAGAGCAGAGAGGAGAAGGAGGAATAAATAATGAAATCAAAGCAAAGAAAAATTTACAATACTGAATGTATTTCAAATCCAACACACACAAAGTTTTTTGCACACACATAAAAACTGTGGCTATGAGTTTTCCAATTCCTTCCTACCTCAGAAACAGAGAGCACGTAGGAACAGAAGACTCACAGGATCTATGAGTAGGAAAACAAACTTGACCTTGGTGTGTTGTTGCTGGTGTTTAAGTGAGCCCACCATTTTATCTGACTAGGAAGCTGAGAGAGGTTTTCCCTCAGCTTCCCTGGTTCAGAGTCATGTAAGTTATTCATTTCCTGAGCACAAGAACCATTCCTTCCTTCCCATTTGGCCTGAGTGTCTCATTCTCTCAAGCCTCTCAGTTCAGTGTACTTCGCTGCTGAACCTGCTGGAAGCATCCAACCAGCCTGTGTTCCCTATCTCACAGACACAAACAGGAAACTGACACCAGTCAGGTGCTAGGGATGTTGTCTATATAAAGCTTCCAGGCTCTGAACAGGTGGCGTTTGAGAAAGGTGGGCTGACATGAGGAAAGTCGGAGCACAGGAATGTTAGAATATGCCCAAATGTAAGCTCCCAGGAGACACAGATTATTTAATTAGTTTAAAAAATTGTGGAGTTATTTTTAGAGAAGTACTGTATTTGCAGACATTTGGGAAAAAATACAACTTATGTTTATCAAATAGACAAATGACCAGCTAAATGCTCCAGATATTTACATGTTTGATCTATTCTTTTTTAGAATTCAAGTAACCTTACATCGATTTAGAAAGAAAATATCTTAGACAAGATAGTTGGAACAATGCAATTGATTTCTAACATGTTTGCACAAGGACTTTTAAAAAAAATACACCAGAAAATCTTAAAAAGCAACAAAGAGTAATATATGTTTTCCAATAAGTCTAAGCAATGTATGACAGAGGAGCCTATTCTGACAGGACAGGACAACTGCAATTTCAGATCTAAAGGTTATGTTGCCAAATAATCCAATACGATTTCTTGACCACTGTTGCAGTCAGCTTTCGAGTTGCTGTGCAGGAAGAACCCAAACAAAAGCAGCCTGTGGAGGAATGGGTTTATTAGGCTTACGGACTCAAGGGGAGACTGGCAGGGAAAACGATGGCATGAGCAGAGGGCTGGACATCACCTCTGCCACAGCACTGCAAACAGCGGCAGGAAGGTGTGCCAAACACTGGCAAGGGGAAGCTGGCTTATAACCCCCATAAGCCCGCCCCAACAACACAGCTCTAGTGAGGTTCTAATTCCCAAATTGCCATCAGCTGAGGATTGATCTATCAGAACACATTCATTTGCTTGTGGGGGACACCTGGATCAAACCATGACAACCACCCAGGAGCAGGGCACATGGCCATCCAGTGTCAGCTGGCAATGGAAGTGTGAACACTCAGCAACACACATGAACAGCCTAATCCTTGCTTGTGGGAAAGAAACAATGAAATGACAAGACTCTGCACAGAAGCCATTTAGCAAGAATGGGAAGAAAAAGTCAATACTTAGAGAAAATTTTCAATTAAGTATATATAACTAGTTGCCTCTAGAGAAACTTGCCCCCATGCTCAACTTAGGCCTTGGAAAAAAAATCCTATAAATTCTCTCCATGCATAGTGTGCAGGATACACATCTGTGATTCTCAGATTGTATTTTCATTAAGAGTTGAGACTGATACACTGTCATAGCTTGTCTGATTGCAGCTGTAACAATGTTGAAGTTCTCAAAGGCATAAATGGTAAATATTTATCACTTAATTAATGTTAATATTTTAGGATGCTTATGACAGCTCTCGAGATGATTGACAGCATGCTGGGGATACTGCAAGATCTAGATTCAGATTTTATGGTGTAGCATACTGGTGAGGATGAAGATCAGATTGAAATTAATCCAGACCCTGAACTAAAGCTCAGTTTCACTCAGTTAATTTAGCACAAACTGCTATCAATCAAGACTATTGGCTATTATTTGGTGGAATATGGGAGCCAACAGGAAAGATACCCAGTTTGAGTATATGCAACATGACAGATTGCTTTCCTTAGGGTGGCCATACTGTATCTTCCATCCCATGGGATCTTATCATGCCCCCCACTAAGCACTGCAGCCACTTTGCCTTCCATGGACTCTGTACTGAGGTCAAGTCAGAAAAGGCTATGTGGCTTACATCAGGTGCTCACTTAGCATCCATTCTGACAGAAGTTGCTTACCAGGTAGGAAGCCCAATAACTCTGAGGACTTTATGATGAAGAGGCTATGAATAGCTGCTCCTTCAGATGTCACAGCTAATCCTAGCCTTCATCTACTTCCACCAAGACAATAGATCTTGAGCTCTCCAGAATAGCCTTCCAGTATCTGAGAACCACGGGCTGATCTCATTCCATGCTACAGTGGCGATGAGAGAAATCACCTAGCCAAGTACTACCTGGATATCAGCTCTTCCAATAAGACATAATAAAAAATGCTTATTACATTAAACCACTAAAGTTTGCAATAGGTTTTTCAGTTAACAATAGATTACCAACAGCAGTGGGACTTTATTGCAATCAGTTTCACATTGCTGGACAAACACCTGACCAAAATCAGCTTATAGGAGGAAAGGGTTTATTTCAGACTTACAAATTCCAGGGGAACACCATCAATGGCAGAAGAAGCTGGCTCACTTCCATAGACGTAAGCAGAGAGATGCCACCAAACAGCAGCAAACATGAATAGCCAGAGCTCCAACCTTAGGGCTGGATTATCACATCCCACTCCAGTGACATAACTCTTCCCCAGTAGAGCTCTGCCCACTTGAGACTCAAGTTACAAGCTCAGTTCTTAATCAAAACACCTGACTCTATGGAGTCATGCATTCAAACTACCACAGACATCTGAAGAGCCATCTAGAGCCAAGGCCATGTTCTCTCTCATGGAATCTTTTTGAGGAACCACATAGTTCCAGCTCAGCCAAAAGGAGATGATTCCTTGCCTATGACAGTATGTATTGAAATGCCAGATTAGTGACCCCTGAGCATTGAGCTTGTTTTCCCTCATTAACCATTTGACAAGTATGATCAGAGTACATAGTAATAATTAATAATAAAAAATCCACCCAGAACAGAGTAATCAGAAATTAAAATAAAAAACGTTTCTGAAAATGTGATTGGGTGAGCCCATCCTGTCCTACATGAAATTTTGGAAATATCTCAACTAAACAGATAAAGCTAAAATTTGTGCCTAACCATGTTTTCTGAAATCAGACCTGTAACTAGAATATATCCTTAAACTTCAAAATTGAGTTCTAACGATACTGATCTAATAGAATCCATGGGTCAGGTCCATTACCTAGGAAGGAAGATAAAGAAATCTTTCTCTTTTCTAGGAACAGGGTCTGCCTTAGAATTAAAAAACATCATTTGAGAATGTGTGGCTTTGTTTTGGCCCTCTGGTACCTCTGAGTCCCTTCCACTTACTGAAACCCCAGAATACTTGCTAACTGTAGAATCATCCAGGCCTGCCTCACTCCAGCTCCCGAGCTCCATGCTCCAAAACTAGCTAGCTCCTTCCTTCACTCCCACAGGGAACAAATTCTCACTCATGTAGAAGTGGTTGATTACTTCCTTCTGCCTTTATTTACATTACTGGGATTTCAGGCAGATTGAGTAAGTGAAGCGAAAATGATCAGGGGAGCCAGGCAGCAGACAGCACAGCTCTCCCAATGGGCTGCTTCTGGCTTTTCACGGTGCTTATCTTCCCCCTTTTCTTCTCTCCCACCCCTCTTCTCTTCCTCTTATGAACTGGGAGATCATGTTTCGGTTTGGAGCAACAGAGTCTGTGATGGGATGAAAGTAAAGTCTAAGGGTAGATGCATCTATGTTTGAGTAGTTTGACAACTGATAACTTCACGTGAAATCTTGACCCACAGGAAAAGTCAACCGAGGACAGAACAAAAACCATCCAATGTGGAGCAACCTACTCTCTGATCTGTATCTTTTGTCAATTTCCATGGTGTAAATGTTCCCACCACAAATGGATTTCATATATAGATATGTGTCATCACTGGATGTATGAGGGGAAGTGATGTGTTCTATCATCACTAAGATCCTCTATGACAACCAGGTTCTGTTCCAAAGTCCAACATGAGCTGGAGATGGGGTTCTACCTGGATATCTTTATTTTTTCATTTTAGAAGAATATAGTCCTTGAAGTGTAAATGATACCCTCTACCTTTATCCCTGTATGGTCCTGCTCGAGTCTCTAAACCCCTCTTCTCATGCCTAGAATCATTTGGTTTCTGTCATGGTTTGATACAGGTGTCCCCCACAAACAATTGACTGTGTTCTGAGAGATCGATCCTCAGCTGATGGCAGTTTGGGTTTTACAACCTCGATGAAGCTGTGTTGTTGGGGATGGGCTTATGGGGGTTAAAAGCCAGCTTCCCCTTGCCAGTGTTTGGCATACCTTCCTGCCGCTGTTTGCAGTGCTGTGGCAGAGGTGATGTCCAGCCCTCTGCTCATGCCATCGTTTTCCCTGCCAGAATGGAGTCTCCCCTCGAGTCCGTAAGCCAAATAAACCCATTCCTCTACAAGCCGCTTTTGTTTGGGTTCTTTCTGCGCAGCAACTAGAAAGCTGACCGCAACAGTTTCTATCACATCACTTCCTGCCAGAGGCCACAGCCCCTTTCTTGTCATTGTGTCCCTGGATTGCTTTGTGTGCCCAAGTCCCTGTACCAAAACTTGTCCATTCCCCAAGCAATGCATCAGAGAAAGTATCAGACTGAAATTTTAAAATTTATTTAATCAACCATATATGTCAGGACATCTATACCATTCATTAGGTGGAAGGACAGGGAAGAGACAAGTCCCCTTTCCTGGCTTAGTCTGTGTTCCCATGGCTCATGTTTCAATAATACTTTTGCTCTGCTTCCTCTAATACACTTTGATCATGACTAACTGACCTTTCCTTTTGTTGTCATCTCCTAACAAATGGTTTTACGTGTCTGTGGGTTAACTGTCATTTCTACTCTTCTCTCGCCTCCCTCTGCTCACCCCCACCCAAGCTCACGATCAGAGAAGGCAAGGACTACGCTCTTTGCCACCACATTCAAAGCACCTGGACCAGTGCCTGACATGGTAGGCACCCAACAAAATTCTTCTGAAAAAAAATGAATAGATAAAAAGAAGTGAATGGATGAATAAATGATATTAATTTGACTGCTTTGAAATTTTGGGTGCCTACATGACAGAGACAGATTTATGAGAGATTTTTCATGATATTGCTGAACATCTCATAATGTTACAACATGAATTGGAAAGTGTTTTCTACAATACAGTTGTGATTTTAAACCAAGTACAGAACCCATTCATCATGTCCCTTCAGTTTGTACACCCACTAATTAAGGAAGGCAGGCCGTTCTTAGATAAAAGAGAAATTCAACTTTGGGACAAAAGTATGTTGTCACTTGTCTTTTAAACTTCTAAATCAGTCTAGTGTAAAACTAAGAAGGCAAGCTTTCAGGAATTAATATGTACAGCTATTTAGCTGTGCGGATCTGGAAGGTTTTTGTCCCCTGATAGTAATGCAACCAACAAAATGTAGACATAAACGGAACACTGAGCAGAGCAGGATCTGAGACGTGCAAATACTATCCACAAACCCTAGTTTCAAAGGCTGTGCTAATCTAAAGTAGCCTCATTTCTCCTAACAATCTAGTTTAAAATAAGTAAATTAACTTAATTTGAACCTTAAAGTCACTTCATTCCATATCAAACAAACTTAATCTGTCTCATACATTGAGGTTCCTTTTTCATTTGACCAACATAAAGAATTTCATTGCCTAGGGCTGAGGAGATGCCTCAGTGATTAAAGGTACTGGCTTGCAAGACCTGTTGAACTTGGTTTGGTTCCCCAGTACCCTCCGAAAGCTAGATGCCTAAAGTGGTGCATTCATCTGGAGTTTGTTTGCAGTGGCTGGAGGCCCTGTGCACCCATAATCTTTTTCTTTTTGTTTCTTTTTTTTTCCCTAAGGGTCTCAGTCCAGCCCAGGCTGACCTGGAACTCAATCTATAGTCCCAGGCTGGCCTCAAACTCACAGTGATCCGCTTACCTCCGCTTCCTGAGTGGTGGGATTAAAGGTGTGTGCCACCATGCCCAGCTTGATATACCCGCTCTCTTCTCCTCCCCTCCCCTCCCCTCTCTTCTCTTCTTTCTCCTTGCAAATAAATAATTTTTTTAAAAAGACTTTCACTGTCCAGAATAAAATATAGATTTCAGAACAGTGGCCATATATAGCAGAGTCCCATCCTTCTGAGTGGCCGCTGTCCCCTCTCTAGGTGCTCCTCAGTTTGTATTTGGGGATCCCCTGCTGCTGAGACCACCCAGGGCACCTCACTCAAATGCAGCTTCATAGATAAGACCACTGTGGGTGCAAACCCATTGTAGTGGTTAGGTTTTGTTGTCAACTTGATTTTTTAAATTATCCTGTGTGGGACTCTGAGGATGTTTACAGGAAGGCAGCCTCTCAGCAAGGGGGACGGTTGTAAAGAAGCTCAAAGAAGCTGGAAGTAAACATCCTTTGCTGTGTGGGTCATGCAGCAAGGAAATTCCAGAGACTCAGGAAGCCATTAAGTCTGGGAAAGGGTTGCAAGACCCCACCTAAACCTATATAAAGGAGAAGAAATTCTCTTTGGCCCTTCTGCCTGTTTGCTATTGTGTGTGTGGTGTAGGTGATGGGTTTGTCTCTCTGCTCGGACCTGTGAAAGAGGGCCAGCCTCTTTCGCTGTTACGGAACTTCCCCTCCATCTGTAGTTTCAATAAATACTTTCCTCCCCCAAATTGTGCCTGGTTTGAAGATTTCTCCCAGCAGCATGTGGCTGACTAGGACACCCATGGTGTTTGGTGTTCGTGGCAGGATTAAAGCCAAAAGGACCCAGGTTCCTCCATGTATAGTACTTAGCAGTGGAGAGTAAGTAAAATAAGTTCTGAAATGTCAATTGCTTCATTTGATAAAATAGTCATGTTTCCCACTTCATAGGGTTGCTGTGAGAATTAAACAGATAGTGTGGACAAAGCATTTAAAACAGAACTTGAGTCATATGACAAAAATGATTGTTTCTTTGTTTTATCATTATATTTTAGCTCATAGGTTCAAGTGACACTCTGAAGGCGTCTTGCTTTACACGGTTGATAGATGTGTGCAGAGATATCCAGGAAAATAATAATGAATTATAGCTAAATTGAAAAATATCAAGGATTCTGTAATGGATTGCAGTTGTACCAAGTTCTGTCATTTCACGTCTGATGAGGACATTGTTCCAGAACAGTGCTATTCAGCCTCAGTCTCTCAAGTGACAGGGAGGGCCCAACCATGAAATCATGATCATTGATGCTCATATTTGACTGCCACCACAATTACTCACTGTTTACCTGCAGACGCTGCAAAAACAATAGAGTAAAAATATCCAAATTCTCTATACGAGGGTCCCTGTCCTAAGATGGAAAGGGCCTGAGAAGCCAGCATTCTCCTAGCTTCCTGGGAGTCGAAGGGACAGCACTGAGAATTCCTTGAGTCAGAGGGAGGTGGTGCTCTCTGGAAACTTCTCTAGAAATGACTGGGGGAGATCCAGCCTCAAGAAGCTAGAGGTGAGGTTTCCTCAGTGCTGGGGCAGGCCCACTTCTTTTTGCCATCCATCTCTGAGCTGAGCCTTGTGGAAATAAAGTGTGTTCAGCCCTCCTTTCTTGGCTGGGGAGACTGCTGGTGTTTCCCAGAGAAAAATCAAGGAACAGCTCAAGGAGTGGAAGTGGATATGGAGCATCCAGACACAGCCCACTGCAGTACACATTGCTACAATAACCTTCTGGTGCTCCCGAGTTGGGCAAGACCCTTCCCCACTTATGTCCGAGATAATTCATACACTGCCCCCACCTATTCCTTAAACGATTGATTCATGATTGGTCATATGACAGTGAGGTAGAAAGAAATCCAGCATGCCATTGGAAATATGGGACAACAGACGCTTCATGTTGATTCACTGGAACACTGAGTGATATCGTCTGCTGACACAGCTCATCCACTTGTATGAGGCTTTTTTGTTTGTTTGTTTTTGAGGGAGGGTTCCACCCTAGTCCAGGCTGACCTGGAATGTAGTCTCAGGGTACCCTCAAACTCATGGTGATCCTCCTACCTCTGCCTCCCAAATTATTTTTTTTTCTTTTTCTTTTTACTGTCCATAATGAGTCACACCGTTCAGTGGGCCAACAATGAGTTGTTATCCCCAATTCCCCAATGCCCCCCCCATCCCCAGTCAGCTGGATATCCTCCTCCATGGGCTGTCCGGATCATTCCTTGTGGCAGGGGACCACATACTCAGCCCAGTACTCAGCCGGGCTCTCCTGACCCAACTATGTTGTCACTAAGGGGTGCCATGCCTCTGATGATCTCCCCCACCACGGTTCTCACAATCTTTCTGCCCCCTCTTCCACTCAGTTTCCTGAGTCGTGGTGGGTGAGTATTAAGGATGCTTTAATGTTGTGAGTTTATGGGTTTTTGTGTCGAGAATCATTGGTTTCTGTCTCACTGGCTTATCGTGAGTTGATTGAATGGCTGTGACTGTGGGTCCCTTGTTCATCCGTCATTCTCTGAGGGTTCCATATGGATCCTCCATGATATGACTGTGGTGGCTCATCTCTTGCCAGGATCTTAACTTTCTGCCTGTGGTTGGTTGGTAGGGTTATATGGGCCACAGCTCTGAAAAATACAAACACAATCTCCATCGGAGAGTGAGATCAGTATAGGTTAACAAATATACACCATTCTGGATTACCTAAATTCTATTTTTAGTAGCCTCCCCGTCAGTCACTCGCATACTGCATCTTTTCTTGGGAGCCCAAGAGTACGGGATCCAGTGCATCTCACCCTGAATCTCCAGTTCCAATCAAGGGTTCCCCCTCACTGAGTGGAATATTTGGCCGAATTCAATAGCTGTTGATTGTCTCCCCCAGGCCCAGGCTCCTCCATTGCACAAGTGCTCCTTTCTTGGTTTGCTGTTCTCTCCCAGTAGGAGGTGTGGTCAGTCTACTCATGGCCGCAGACTGTTTTATGCCAGTGGTCTGTTTACTCCAGCTGTTGTTGATCAGCTACCCCTGGCAGCTTGTGCAGTGCCTTCCAGCACTGCACTAACTGCCATCTGGGTCTGCCTCCCAAATTAATCCAAGTGCATGCGTCACCACACCTGGCTTTGTGTGAGACTTTGGCCTCCCTTCATAGCCTGGCAAAGGTAGCTTTCCATAGGGACCATTCCTCTCTCCTGCCGTGTCCAGCATGGCCTACTCACTCTCTCCTGTGCCTCACTGCCAAAACCTTCTGTCCTGGTGCACTAGGGAGATGGGCAGGTGCTGTCCACACAATGACCACATGAGCCCTTCAGCCTCTTGCTATACAATTTATTCAAGTATCCATGGAATGCATTTGACACAGAGACATGGAAGCGGGCCAGGAGGAGGGAGAAAAGTAAATACAATTAAAACCTAAAAACCTGTACTGGTCATTAATTTCAACTTCCTCTGCAATCATTCCTCTTGGACAAAGCGGAAACCCATCTGGCTGAAGTCTCACAGACTCACCGATGATGAAAGAGGCCTTGGAGCCTGTAGCCTAACATTCCACATCTCAAAAGGTTCTCTCCATAGGTCATGTATACTGTCAGTGACAGAGCAACGAACACCACACACAACCACAAGCCTGGTTTTCATACATGTTTGAACAAAAATCTACCTTTCTGAAAC
The DNA here is from genome assembly GCA_004024765.1 of Zapus hudsonius. NCBI lineage: Eukaryota > Metazoa > Chordata > Mammalia > Rodentia > Dipodidae > Zapus > Zapus hudsonius. The sequence goes on along the minus strand of PVHP010005203.1, from coordinate 3,565 downwards.
TTTGATCCATAGATCCTGATCTGTCCCCAGACATCCCTGGTGTGACCTGAGTGCCCTGGGATGAAGGCACTGTTGGAATAAGCATAGAGAGGCACACACTGGTGAATAGTATCAGATTTTTAGGACCACAGCCACAGGTCTTCCCAAGATGGGTCACAGGCGAGGAGGACCTGAATCAGGCTTTTGTCTTTCCTACCTTCTGTCCTGGGTCATGGTTTGGGTCTCGATAGGTCCTTGAGCATCTGATTGTCCCCTGACTCTCCAATGCAACACCAGCTGCTGTTGACTCCATTCTGCCTCGCTGGGCCAAATCCTGCCTTGACCTACAGCTAGAGGCTCAGAGTAGCTCCTGGCCTGTCCCCGCTCCAGACTTTTAGTGCTGACCATCTGACCTCTCTACCCCCTGACTTCAGGGCTGTCTCTAGACCACTGAGAACTGTGTGAATCAAAAGTGCATATCCTTCTGTACAGAAATCAGCCAAGCCAGGGCATTTGACTTGTCAAGTGGACAGTGAGCAGGAGCCTCATCCTCTTCTTCCTTTGCCCTTAGCAGTGCACAAGCCGTGAATTCTAAGAACTGTCCTCACTATGATTTCCTTTTGGGTGACTAACCCGCACAGGGACTGACTGACTTGATCAAGTTTCTTACACAGGACCTCTTAGAACACAAGCCTGATGTCCCTGATGTTGTTTTTAGCCCAATTCACTGTCTCAGCTCTCCGCAGATTGTGGGGAGTCTTCACAGCTAGAATCCTCTTTGTGTTCAACAAATGCTCACCAATAAAAAGAGTAGCAAAAAGTTAAACAAAGTAGCTAGCTCTGTACGCCCTGGATGCCAGAACCTTCACTGGGTGAGGCTTGGCTTTATTGGACCAACCATTCTTTTATTCATCTGTTTAATCACACCCCATTATTTATGGGCTCCCAGTCTAGCACTCTGCATCCAACCAGATGGTTGTTAAATCAGTCAGGGTTGTTGGGGAGGATGGAGGCAGAAGAAGCCCCTTGTTCTAGTCTTTCCTTTTTCTTTTTGACTAGAGGCAGCTTTGGCCTTGACCCCCACAGGCACGGCAGTTTCAGGAGTTGAGGAAATGCAGCGCATCCCCAGAAGGCCCTTAGAGGAGAGCAGACAGCTCCATGTCATGGGTCAGAAACCCAGTAGTGCTCACCCCACTCGTACCTTCTCTTGCCCCCTCACAGATTATCCCTGTGAGCATGAAGATAGCCAGCATTGCAGGCTGGGGAAAGGCTCAGAAAAACTGCACACAAGACTTGTTTTGCCTCACAAACAGCAAACAGTGTTGGTTGCATGGGAATTACACAGCCGAGGGGCAAGCAGAATGGATGGTGGAGGCTGACAGGCCAGGAGACCCCAGAGCAATTTCACTTGGTTTTTGATTCATGGCTTGTCAAAGCGCTAACCAAATATTCCATTTTCATTTTCGCCCTCCACTCTCTCCCATTGACTGGCATTGTAATTGAAAACTCTGGCATGAAGGGCCAGGGACACCTGTCTGCAGGGCTCTCAATTCCTTCTGCTCAGAACACCTTGCTCCCAAAAGAAGAGGTGGGAGGGGGGATCAGAAAACAGACCGTGTGAGGACTAGACTACATGGGCCACCTTCCATTGACTCTCAGTTATCCCAGCTTGGGCAACCCAGGGCTCTCTCACCCTCCCCTCTCTGCGTTTTGACCTTATTCCTCTTGGTTTGTTCAACCAGAGAAAGGATGCAGGGCCAGTGCTGAGGTGAATTTAATACACCTTTCCACTGCCTGTTGCAAGAATCAGGCTGGAACAGGAGACATTCTACAATATGGACTCAGTCAAACTTCAGTTTTCTTAAATGTCCTTCTCCAATAAATTTATAGATTATTTATCCAATAATAGTAACACCCAACATTTATCAAGCACATATGACTTTCCAGGTGCCGTTCTAAAAATTATATACAAATTAACTTGTTTTACCTTGGCATAGACACTGTTATCAACATCCCTCTTCTGCCTGTGAAAAAGCTAAGATGGAGGGATGCTAAGAAAGATTTTTATACATATTTTATTTATTTATTTGAGAGAGAGAGAGGGAGAGGGAGAGAGAGAGAAAGAGAATGGGTGTAAATGAGGGCCTCCAGCCACTACAAAGGAACTCCAGACACATGCGCCACCTTGTATAGCTGGATATATGTGGGAACTGGGGAATTGAACTCAGGTCTTTCTGCTTTTCAGAAAAATGCCTTAAATCATTAAGCCATCTCTCCAGCCCATATATATATATATATATATATATATATATGTGTGTGTGTGTGTGTGTGTGTGTGTGTGTGTGTGTGTGTGTGTGTGTAAGAAAGTTTTAAGGTCAAAAGATTAGAACTATTAAGGTGAGTCTCTTAACCCAATCAACACTCTTAATATTTCTATGTTGCCCATGCTGATCTTGAATTTACTTTACAATTCTCCTGCCTCAATCTTTAGAGTTCTGGGATTAAAGGCATATACCACCATGCTTAGACAGCCTCTTAACTTCTGTGACCTGCTTCTTGGTGCTTAAAGGAACAAGACCCAAATCAGATGGGTAGATGATAGATAGATAGAGAGATGGATGATAGACAATAGTTAGATGACAAATGACAGATGATGACAGATAGATAACAAATGATGGATAAATGACAGATGATGAGTGTTAGGAAGAAAGATGATAGATGACAGATAGATGGATGGATGATAGGTGTGATGGTTAGGTTTTTGTTGTCAACTGGATCTTTTTAATTATCTTGGGAGGGTCTCTGATGTTGTTCACAGGAAGTCAGCCCTCTCAGTAGGTGGCAAGATGTAAGGATGCTCAAGGAAGTTGGAAATTAACATCCCTTCCTGTGTAGGCAGTGAAGAAAGGAAATTCTAGAGATTCAGGGAGCCATTAAGTCTGGGAAAGAGTTGCAAGACTCCACCCTAAGGCTATATAAAGGGTTAGGGTTAGTGCTGGCCCAAGAAATTCTCTCCTTGGCCCTCCTGCCTGCTTGCTAGTGTGTGTGTGTGTGTGTGTGTGTGTGTGTGTGTGTGTGTGTGTGTAGTGATGGGTTTCTCTCTCTTCTTAGACCCATGAAAGGGGGCCAACCTCTCTCACCATTATGGAACTTCCCCTGGATCTATAGCTTCAATAAATTCTTTCTGCTCCATAAACTGCTTGGTTTGGGTTGGTTTGGGGATTCATCCCAGTGGTGTGTGAGCTGACTGTGACAATAGGTATTTTTAAAAATGAGAACAAATGAAAGAGTCCCACCAGTACAGAGAAAGTTGAGAATGGTTCAAGAATTCCAAGATTGAAGGAGGAATGATTCAGCTATTCCAAGCTTAGGATCCAGTAGAAAGAGTGGGAATGGCGAGAAGGGCCGGTGGTGCGCCCTCAGCGGACTGGAGAGGCCTCGGGATCCCACCTCGGCCGGCGGACGGGGCCGCCGGCCTTCACCTTCATTGCGCCATGGCGGCTTTCGTGCGAGCCCCGGACTCTCGCACGCGTCAGACTCCTTGGTCCATGTTACAAGACTGGTCGGGTGGGTAGCCGACATCGCC
>PVHP010005202.1:0-66556 GCA_004024765.1 Zapus hudsonius | reverse complement strand
CACCTTCCCTTTGCCGCTAAGTGTACTCTCAAAAATATACTGAAGAGGGCTGGAGAGATGGCTCAGTGGTTAAAGCACTTGCCTCCAGTGCCTAAGGCCGCAGGTTCAATTCCTCAGGACCCACATAAACCAGACCCACAAGATGGTGGCCCTGATGTTCTCTCTCTCTCTCTCTCTCTCTCTCTCTCTCTCTCTCTCTTTCTCTCTGTATCTATACTTGAAAATGAATAAATAAAATATTTTAAAATAAAAAATATATATACTGAAGAGATACAAACATGTGCTTCTCAATGGTCTCTTGGTCACAGGAGTCCACTCCACCATCATGCCGGCCACAGAAGGGCCCATGGGGCTGAACAGGTGCACATCTCTGTCTTTTGAAAACTGAAGAGCCTCCCTGGGGTTGGCTCAATATGCCCCATGGAGCTCTATACCCACCTCTGGGTCTTCTGGTCCCCAAGCTCGATGATATCCTGGAGTATTCAGATTCCTAGAATCATCTGCAGAAACAGAGGTGTGGAAGGAATCCTGTGGACATAGGTTCACATAGAAGGTGCAATCTGAGTTGCTTCCTCTGAAATCACAATGTGCAGGTTATATCTGTTCCCTTCTGTCCCCTACTTTCTTCTGCAGATTTGAGTGTGGCTTTACAGCAGATAATCCCCTTTGCCATGGTGCCACATTCTGGGGAAGCTGCTGTCACGGGTGTGGAAACCACAGATGTAAAGTTTGGTCACAGATTTTTCTTGGTTGTGCACAAAATATCAGCTCTTGTTTTCTTCCTACCTGTTCTGCAGCTTGCCCTCTGCCCCACCTTGAAGGATCTCCTCACCCCCTCTCTCTCTTTGTATCTCTAATTTTCATCCAAAGCCCATGCTTTCCTCCTAAATTTGTCAACTACATCTTATCTCAGTTAAGAGATGGTTTAGTTCCACCCTCTCTCTGTGTGAGGGCAGAGTCCCCTTTCTCTCAGTAATGTCATGACTGCATTATTGGTATGAGCTCTCACCCATGGGGCTTGGGCCTCTCACTCACTGCAGATTACACTTGCATTTCCTTCCCTCTCTCTCTCTCTCCACCCTCATGTGTTGATGCCCTCTCTTCTGGCCACTTCTCCAGTTCCCTCCTTACCCATCTTGGCGTGGTATTTAAAGGAGTGCCCCCAAATTCCACATTTGTAGTATTGTAACTGAGCTATATAACCCAGCAATATATGGCATTATATGTCATGGCGACCCAGGCCCCGATTATCATGTACCTACATACCCATGTGCACTTCACACACATAAATGCACACACTCAGCCACTCTCTCACACATGCACACCCCCGCCACCCATGGGTATTTGGCAGCAAGGTTTGAGGGAAAGAGGAAGATGATACATGTGAATGAACCACAAAGCTTTAGAGTTCTGCAGCTTCTCAAAGGTTATTAATGTGTGTGCTTCCCAAGGGTAAGTGTGATCTACTCAGAAAACATCTCACATCTACACACTATTTGACACAGAGTGGGAACCCATGGAATTGAAATCTACTGAACTGAAAATTGCTTTAAAACAGAATTAATAACCACAGGGCTCTGATCTCAGGGGGAGCTGAGGGTGCACAATGATTTATGCAGATACTGGGTGTCAAAGCATATGTCAAAAATTCTGGTTCCATCCACTGTCCAGGCATGTGATCTAGGAATCTTCAGGCCTCTGAAAGCTCAGAGGGAGAAGCCAGAGGGAAGACTTCTAGCGAAACTTTTGGGATCTTTGGGAGCTTCAAGTGCAAACCCTGACTAGAAGTTCACATTTAATCCACTTACTCATGCTTACTGTGTATAGTTCTTAACATCCAAGTGCATATAAATTTTGAGTGATTACCAGAGAAGCTTTTAAAAACTCAAGCATGAGAGACACTAAGCCAAAAGCTTCTGGATGAACTGTTCAAGTTGGAAAGTTCCTGACCTCTCCAGGTGATTTTAGTGAGCAGTGGGGTGCTGAGGGACATCTACACAAGAGAAGCTGAGGCTGCCCTCAGTGCTGTTGGCATCCAGGGGGAGACCTGTATGACGAGACCCAGATAGAGGGCTGGGGATGGGATGTTGGCAAAAAGAGAAAGTTCCCGAGCCTTCCTCCTAAGAGGCTTCTCTCTGAGTACATGAAGGCCAGAGTGCAGGTATATATTAGTCACAGCCAGAACTGTCATCGATAAGATGGGTTTCACCTGTCCAGGATGGAGAGGGACCATTATCGGCTGCTCGGGAAGCCCTGTTCCACCCACCATTTGCCTACTGGTTAGAATGTGTAGGGTATGATAAAGGGAGAAAGGCTTTCAGAAATCCTTGAGAGAGAACCAAAGGCCAGTCTACCCAGGAAACCCTTCCAACTCAGAGCAGCTGGTAGGTCCCAAGTGCCTCCAACTCTCCTATGTTGGAGGCCTAATGGCTGGCTTCAAAAAAAAAAAAAAACAAGGCCTTAGGAATAACAGTACTTCCTAGAGATCTGAGAGGCCTACAGTCATTTAGAATAGCTCCAACCCTAGAAGTCCACACAGTGGGGCCTTCCTTGGGAGGGAGGTGATAGGGTTAATCTAAGGGCTTGGGGAGGAGGCTGAGAGAAAGGCCTTGAAACCACACAGTGAAGCCAACCAGATTAATAGAGTAAGGGTGGTGGTGGGGGGAGACCATTAGGAAGACAAAGAGAAAATCATGCTGGAGCAATAGAAAGGGAAATCTAATATCAACTAGGGAAAAATAAATGGAGATTAGGGCAAACAAATTAGCTTTAATGGGTTCAATGCTAATACAAGAATAACAGCAGAGCTGCAATGCCTTTGAGGGGAAGATGGGATAAAGAACCTGAGCAGTCATGCAGGCAATGAAGATTATGCAGGAAGGGGGGGTGGCCTAAGGAGCCAGGGGAAGGAAAGGGAGGGGAGGCTGGGGTGAAGGGGCAAGAGAGAGATGGCACAGGAGGGGCCTGCCCTCTTTGATAGTGGAAGAGGCCACAATCAGCAAGGGGTAGAAAAAAAAAAAAGAAAAGAAAACAAAGCAACTGGAAGAGACCTGGGACAGGGGGGAAAAACAGAGCATAAAAGACAGAAGAAAGGAGATAGAGACAGATGTAAACAAAGAGAAGAATAAACCAATAATAAGAAGGAGAATTCAGAAAAAAAGCTTGCTCTCTGACTGGAACAAAACAAAACAAAAAAAATTAAACAGGGAATACATACACCCTAACAAAAGAAACCTAGAGATGATTTTGAAGTTAGACCCGAAAAGCATTCACACTTGGTAGGTGGTGTTAAAAACATGTTCTCTGCTCTTGGGGAGGGTTGGACTGTACCAGGAAGGGCCACCCTACTGCCAGGGTTGGTGCAGGAGGAGAGTGGGCAGGAGCCAAGCAGTGAAGAGTGTTTGCTTGGCATTGCATCTGGATGCCTTATCTTGAGGCTTAGTTCTGGCCTTAGAAAAATGACATTCCATCTCTGCCCCTCGCCTTTTCATCTGTAAAACGGGGTGATGTGGTTCCTCCATCAGAGGGTTATAAGAATCAAATGGAGAGAAGCATTTATAAGTGTTCAGCTTGGCTCTGGCATAAACACATCCCTAGATGTTGCTCACGATCATTATTCCAAAGCCCTGACTAACCAGGGACAGGGGACTAAAGACTAAAAAGAGACATCTTCCCTTCCTCCTTTCCTCTTCTTTTAGATCCAACATTGGTGAAGTACAAACCAAGTTGGGTTTCTTCCCAGATAAAGTCTAATCTAAAGGACACTTCTTTATTCACCAGATGTCTTCCTCCCTCTGCCCCTACTGAACCCTCCCTCCTAAGCATCCCAGGAGAACAAAGTTCATATCTTTTTTACCTGTGAGGCATATTCTTTAGACGAGGAGCCAAAGCTGGTCCTCCACACTCCCCTAAAGAACAAGGAAGGCCTGAAGAAGTGACAGAAAGGAATCTACAAGAATGCCCAGGACTCAATGACCAACCATCTAGTCACACACTCCAGGAGTAGAAAGGAGGAACAGGCATTATTTCTTGCCCCTCCAGGAATCCAGAACCAAACCTTTCTATCACTAAGGATTTTGAATCTAAGCAAGAGGGCAGATGGGATAGGGAAGTTTGCCACTTGGTAAGATGTGAAAAATTAAATTGAAGTAGTACAGAAAGAATCTTCCATGGAACCATTACCTCTGAGAGATCAAGGTGGCTTGGTGAATGGCAAACATTTGTGAAGGGTCTACTGAGGCCCAGGTCCCAGGCTAAGTAACATATATGCAACATGATCACACAACATATGTAAGAGGAGGTAAAACATAGGTTTCTTTATTGCTATCCTTTACAGTCTAAAAGAATGAAAATAAATGTACATATGGACCTCATTCAGGCATCTGTGCCAGAAGACAGACTGTCAAACTACGTATCAGTTAGAGCTTCTTTGAGAGCCTAATAAATGGGAAGGTAGTGTAAGACTAGAGGACTGCCTTCCTTCTTGTTCCATGTGGTTCCTGGCCACTTTGCTTGAGCAGTTGATGTCAATGACAGCTCTCCTAGTCTGACATGTCTCCCCACAACAGCTGGAGGAAAGCATCACCGTGCAGGTCCAGCCCCAGCCCCATGGCTCTTCCTCCAAGAACCTAGGTTCTGACAACTTCAGGTCTTTCTTTCATCCTAGGAGACAGCTTCTTACATGCTGTGTGTCTGTTACTCAAGATGCTTGGAACCAGAACTATGTCAATTTTCAGACCTTTTTAGATTTTTGAAACATATATATATATATATATATATATATATATATATATATATATATATAGAGAGAGAGAGAGAGAGAGAGAGAGAGAGAGAGAGAGAAAGAGAGAGAAGTCTTAGAAATAGGACCCAAATTTAAGCACAGTGATAATTTATGTTTTATATATTCCTTGTACATATAACCTGAGGGTAATTTTATACACTATTTCTATGCACCTGTGTTTTGAACTCCCCTCCCCCCCAGTCCAAGAAATCAATCAAGTCGGGCACATTTTGCTTGTTGGTGGTCAAAAATTTCAGATTCTGAAGCATTTTTTTTATTTTGAATTAATCATATCTGTTCTTCTTTTGTGCCCTGATAGTCTTCAACCTCCAGAAAAGCAATTCTTTGTATGAAAGTCCTGCCACTGGCATACATGGGAATAGGTTTCTGCCCCCTGACTATGTGCTGACTGGTGCCTGCTTGATGTTAGAATGAATCTGGTGAAACAGGATTGTAGGATTGGACTGATAATGTCTTTGGCCTTGAAGATAACATTGAGCTCCTTGACAATTAGAACCAAATAACCAAGTTTTCTTATTTATTTATGTATTATTCTTCACTGGCTGGACCATGGCAGACATAAAGGGATAGCACTGCCCACACATTCCTGAGTCAGAAGTTTCCTCTCAAGTGGGTGTCTGAGTTCTCAGGAAAGGCAGCTTGTGCTACTAATCTGTCCTCCCTAGCTTGATCTGTCTCTCATGGCTCTTTCCTTGAATGCATGTTGAAATAGAGCTGTAAACCCTATGAGGGTCACCCCCAGGCATTCTTCATGGAGCCTTTACAGACAGTGTTAGAAAGAAAAGACTTAGTAGGGCTTGGGACACACGCCTTTAGTCCCACCACTTGGGAGGCAGAGGTAGGATGATTACTGTGAATTCAAGGCCACCTTGAGACTACATAGTGCATTCCAGGTCAGCTTGGGCTAGAGTGGGACTCTATCTGGGGGTGGGGAGGGAGGGAGACTTGGCTCAGAAGTTGAAGACCCACAGGAGTGAGTTTTCCTCATGGGTGCAAAACTGTGAGTATAGCACTGGCTTCTCAGAGCTCCCCTGTAGAGCATGGGAGCACACAGTCACACAGCCATAAAGCCATCTCCTCATGAACTTGTGAGCCTCACAAGTCCTCAGGCATTTAATGCTGACTTCAAAGGCTTGATGCAAAAGCCAATAGGAAAGGGCTCTGCATTCGTTCACTGTCTCCAAGCAGAGAAATCCTCACTTTCCTTGGGCTGTGATGTGTGGACCTCCTTTTAAAGTTTTTTTTTAGATTTTTTTAAAATATATATTTATTGTCCATAATGAGTTACATTATTTAGTGGGCAAACAATGCGTTGTTATCCCGAATTCCCCAATTCCCCCCTCCCCATCCCTGATCAGTTGTATATCCTCCTCCGTGGGCTGTCTGTATTAGTCCTTGTGGCAAGGGATCCATGTCTAAGAGTCTATGAAAACAAAATTGTGTTTAAGACAATAAATATATGGGTTTCTCCAATCTTCTTCTCTCCCTTCCTTTTTCCCTTCTTGCCTCTCTTCTTTCCTTTTTCTCCCTTCTTTCTTCCCTACCAAAAATAAACTGAATAAGCATGGTTAGGGAGCTACTGTGAACCAAGCATTGTAGTAGATGCTGGGATTTCAGAGATAGAGAACATATTCATCTCTCAGGAGTCCATTTATATAGCAGGGCATAGTCATAGATAGGGGTGTACATTCTGCAAAATGTACTGGTTGGGCTTATGCTCTGGCTGGTTTAAAAGAAAGAACCAGAAGGAGCAGACAGAAAATGCCTGTATGAAATAGCTTCCAAAACTGACTCTTAAGATCTGACTGAAATCAATCAGGAGAAGGTGAGGAAATGACATTTCAGGCATGAGGTGAGCATGCACAAAGACCCAGGGCAGGAATCCAAGGCAAGTAATTCCATGTTCTAGGACACCAGACAAGGCTTAAGTGAAGCCAAAGAAAAAAAGCTAGGTTCGAGGTTTGGTGGGCATTGTCAGTCACTTTAAAAAAAAATATTTTATTTATTCATTTTCAAGCAGATAGATACAGAGAGAGAGACAGAGAGACAGAGACAGAGAGCACCAGAGCCTCCACCTTGTGGGTCTAGCATATGGGGGTCCTGGGGAATTGAACCCAGGGCCTTAGGCACTGTAGGCAAGCGCCTTAACCACTGAGCCATCTCTCCAGCCCTGTCAGTCACTTTTTAAATAATTGGTCCTGGCCATGAAGGAAAGGGTGCCATACCTTATTCTTAAGAATTCAGAAACAAGGTCATGGTACAGCAAGCCATGGGTTTGGAGGTACTGCTTCCCAACTATATAGTAAAGAGCCTCATGGAGAAGGTTGGGGGAAGACCAATGAGTCCAAGTGACGAGTTAACTCCCACTCACCTTCCACTTACATTGCATGTCACTTAAAGGGATTTTTCTCCCTTGTTCATCTTGAATTAATCCTATCTCCTACTCCCTTCTGTTATCCTTTAACTCAGCATCATGTCCTTAGCATTTATCTCAAGTAGTAATTAAACATTAATTTGTGTGTTACTAATCAAATGTATACCTATCCCTAGGCTCTCCTTCACTAGACTGGAAGCTCCATGAAGGTAGGGATCAATTCTGTCATCAGTTCTGCTAAAGTGTTTGGTGTTTGGTCCTTAAGATACATGTTGAATGGATACATGAATTGCATGGATGTTTGAATGCCAGGGACAGCTAAGAAAGTGCTGGAATAAATAGCTAGAGATAGAAATGATCTTGTCGGGTGAGTATCCCATACAAGAAGAATCAAAGGTGCTAAAGGAATTAATAGGTGAGGCATATATGTATTGAACATCTTGTATAATCCACTCATGGGCAAAATAGAAGAAATCTCAACTGGATAGAGATTTCAATGGTGGGAGACAAGTCATTCTTCAAACATATACTTAAAGAAACTGGGACCTGTAAATGCAATTAAACTCATCTACTATGTCTCCTCGCCACTTGTCTCTCCACCCAAAATTCCTCTTGACTATGAAACTCTTTCGCTCATTTTCAACCAAATTACTAAAAAAAAAAAACAGTCATAGCAGATGCATTTTGATGGATGTTACACAAGAAAGGGAAAGAATGTGACAGGGACATCTAAATAGAGGCAAACCTACTTTGTAAACTAAAGCAAAGCCTCCTGAGACAGTGACTTAGTGCTGGACTATGCTGGGTTAGTAAGGAGTTAATTAGACACAAGGGGAAGACAAAAGTTCTGAGTGGAGTAAACAGCATGTGCAAAGCCCCCAAGGCAGGAGACCCACAGACAGCCCTCGTGATGGAGAGTGTGATGGAAGATGACAGAGATGAAGCTGAAGGTGCAAACTCTCTGCCTGCACAGGGCTTCTGCTCCATTAGCCAGAAGAGCACTGGAAGGAGTTGGGTCTCTTCAGAAGAGATTTCCTATAGGAAGTTGAAAATAAATGGGAAGGGAAGACTCTGTTAGAGATCCCTGGGTGCCCACATTGCCACGAGAGGATAAGCAGTAGCTACAGTAGTATGAATGGTGTCACCAGTGATGTTGTATTGGGTGAGAAGAGCACTGGGAATAGAGAGAAATCTACAGGAAAGACAGATACAGTGGAGCAGAGGATGGAGAAAACCCTCACTCTTGAGAAACCAGAATCCTGGGTTGATGGTACAAGCAACCAGGAGATAGCATTGTCATGGGGTCCGTCTAGGAGGGAGAGTAGACTCCCTTGGTCCCATCCATTACCACCTATCACCAAGTGTCCAGGCCCATGCCAAGCTGAGGCTCACGAGGGAGCTGACCTCTCTACATAGAAGGGGAGGGAATAGGAGAAATAGGACCTGCAAGTAGGACCGCTTCTTAAGGCAATGGCTTGAAAACAATGGAAGAAAAGTTCCCTGGTCAAGGCAAGAACTTTCTTTTCAGGCGAGGACTGGTGAGACAGCATTGACTGATTTCATTGCATTTGTACAGCCAGAATAAGGGCCTAGGAGAAAGGGAGAAGCAAATGATATAAAAGAAATGAGAGAATAGATTCGAGATTCAACTTCAAGATCATTTGAATAAGAAAGATGTAACAGCTAACAGCGGCTATGCTTAGCCCCTGTCTCTTCTCTGGCTTCCCTTCGGGGGCAAGTGGCAGGCACAGAGACCCTATGGCAAGATGGGCTGGGGAGGGGGGCACAAGAGGCATCAAAGATGCTTATTTCCAGCATGCTTCCCATTGTGTCCTGGCCCATGTCACTCATAACCTTACTGGTGCTGAGCAATCTCTGTACCAACTTGGGACACTGGGATCCCCTGGAACAAGAACAATTTCTTCAGGAGCCGTTTTAAGACAAAGTCCTTGGACTTTATTCCATGAAGGCACCAAGCCAAGGGGGAGCAGCCGGGAGGTTGTATATACCACATACCTGCATGTCAGAGTCCCGAAGAACAGAAATACCAGGCACAGAACACAAGAGACCAATTAGCACTGGCAAAGCCTTTCTTTCCTGGAAGCATCATCCAAAGGATACCTGAAAGCAGCCACTGTGCTTCTGCCTTGACCCTCTTTGGAGCTATAGGAAAACTCCCCAGGTAGTTAAGTAGAATTTTTTTTGTAGAAAAACACATTGAACTCTATGTCGCTTTAGGGCTGCACAGAGCTGCAAGAGACAAGCGTATGGGACAGGAGGAAGGGATTGTAGACTGGACTTGGAGGTTCCACAGTGGAAAATCGATGTCTAGTATTAGATAGACAAAGAGAGGGTCACACCCTTGAAGATGTCATGAAGCAATCAAAAAGATAAAGTCACTGTTTAACGTAGTGATATGATCAGAACTGGTGCAAAGGATGTGGGGAGAGGAAAGGTGTGCTCATCTCTTAAAGGTTTGATTTCAGTGCACATGAGAGTTTTAAGTGCCGAGTCTCTTTTCCTTTCTACCATCTCTACTTCTCAGACTTTCTAAGAGGTGAAAAAAATTACCAAAGGAGAGTCCAAGACCTCCCCAAATGGTTACTTTTCCAAAGGATATTTCTGGACAGCAAATTTCACCCCAACATTTGTAGAGTTCCAAATCCATGTATTGCAAGCTAAGTCCTCTCTGGCCCAGGAAAGCTTGCATTTCCCTGTCTGAGGAACTCCACACTCAACAACCTGCAGGCACTCTTTCTTGTCTTCTTCCCACACATGCAGCCCTCCCTACCCACAATGCTCAACATACAAAGGGTTCTTGAAGCTTCAAACCTCTTCCTGGTCTACACTTTCTCTTAACCCCACTTCCAGACCAACCAGGGGCTCCTACTCATTGCTGGCTTCCGACCTCAAGACCCACCTGCCCACAAAGCAGCATGGAAAGAGGGTTGGTACCAAGGGCACCAGCCCCCCACCCAAGGCAGGAAGGAAGTTTCACCCACTTCTGGGCCTTGGTGGTAATTCACCAAGAGAAGTCTACTCTCCCACACCGGACACAGGAAAGACAAAAGTCCTTCCATTGAGGACTTGGTTAAACCTCAGCCCATAGGTGCCACCTCCATATACAGTTAACTGATCATTTCCAGTCTCCTTCACATGGGACCTATAGCCCAGACAAATGTTTGACAAGACCTTCTTCAAGGATATTTACTTTTGCTTCCTATGGAAACGTGTACCTTATTCATTCCTGTGACTTCCCTCTAATCACTGGTGGCTCCTCCAAGCACCTGAGCCTATCTCTTTTCAAGGGACTTTTCCTTTAATATGACAATTTCCAACTAATTTGAATGTATCAAAGGGTTCAAGCATTTCATGCCTGAGTCATCAATGACACTTGGTTAATATATTCTGAGTTGAAAGAAGCGTCAACTATATGATACAAACAATTAGAGTCATTAGAAGGAGGTTGGAGGAGGTGAGTGAGACTCTGGGAGTGGTTTAAAGTTTCATTTGACATCACTGCCTCACAACCCAGCCTCGACCAGTGGTTCTTCAAGTGTGGAGCCAGAGTAGCAGTATCCTTGGAACTCCTTAGAAACATAAATTCTTGGTTCCATTTCAGACAGACTCATTCAAAAACTTAAGAGTTCAAGAGATTTTATTTATTTATTTTTAAACCCTACAAGTGAAAGCAGCATGCTCGAGTTTGAGAAGGACTCAAGTCTTGGGTTTATAACACTCAACCTATGGCTATTAGAAATATACAATGTTTCATTGAATCAAGATTGTCAGCTAAAGGCACCCTTCCCCACGCTCATTCTGTCCTCTACTCAGGCAGGTGTAGCAAGAAGTGCTGTTAAACTCCCCTCGATATTACTGCTGAGAAAGAAACACACACACAAGCCAATGGTCTAAATGATAGGATTAAAGCAGGTAGACTCAAGGCAGGAATCTGTCCCAAGACTCTTTCCACAAAAAAATAAATAAATAAACCATTTAGAATCCAGGGGAAAAAGCCACCGAGAATTCCCACTGCAGGAGAATGGATTGCATTTGCTCTACACAATAGCACTGGTGGGCAGGCTGGCTGTGACGTTCAGTAGGTAGGCTTCCTGAAGCTTTGGGTTTCTGAGCACACTGGATCAGCCCTTCTGGATAACTTAAGACCATAGCTTTCCAAGCTTACAGTGAAGAATTGTATTCGTAGGCAAAATATTCAACTTGTACTTTCTCCAATGGTAAGGGGGGAATTGGGGAATTCAGGATAACAACGCATTGTTTGCCCACTAAATAATGTAACTCATTATGGACAATAAATATATATTTTTTTAAAAAAAATCTGTCCTTTGCTAAGAGTAAAGAACCCTCACCTGTCATAAACTTGACTTCCAGATAGAGAGATCCTAGCACAAACACTTGTGTATCCATGGGCATGCAGAGAGAATATTCTGGAAAATGGGGACGAAGCAGGCCTGCCAAAGGTCTGGCCTGTTTGGATGGCTATCTGGCTCCCCCTTGTGTTCAGTATCTGGACCCCAAAAAGGCAACAAACGTGGAGTGATGAAAGAGCAACCTCACCCATCATCTGGGCTGGAATGCAAACTCCTGGGACATCATCTCAGTTCTGCTGGAAAAGCACTCACTGGTCCAAATGGCCTGGAGTATGGAGGGTCACTACAGGAAATCTCCTGACTTACTGCCAAGGGCAGAGGCTTACAGCCTACTTGTTTGTTTGTATGTTTGTCTATTTGTTTGAAGGAAAGCCACTGTTCTGAACACAGCCTGGGTCCCTGAGGAATCATCATGAAGCTGTTCTGAACGTGCTAAGTCAGTGGGAGCTAATGGGCACTGTGTGCCCAGCAAACACACTTCCCACCCTCAGCCATAAATAGTCTTAAATGGCTCACACAGAAGCCTGGATGGACTTTCCCTTCTTGATAGCTGGTTCCTGTGACTACCACCCCCAGGGTTCTTTTACCTCTCAAACAAGGCCAGTTCACCAAATCCTGTCTCTGGTATGAAAAGATGTTGTTCATGCCCAGGCAATGGTACCACCCATGCAAGACTTTAGGGGTCAATCCCAATCTGTCAGGGTCAGCTTTTGCCAAGACACGGCCACCCAGTACTGCCATGAGCCCTGAACTTTGGTGGGATTTTATGGTTCCATAGAATTGACTATGTTGGTAAATTCAATAGCTGCCTTCTTAACCTCAAAGCCCTTGCATATGTTGTCCATTCTTTCATTCCCTTGGCTAGCACTTCTCTGCCTCAGTCTTAGATCTCCTCCACTGGTTCCCATTAACCCTCTCTAATGCTCATGTTTGCTGGGCTGGGATCCTACTATAGTAATCCCTGTGAGGTAGGAGTGGTTTTTATCACCTCGGAACTCCAAACCCTGGTAATAGTGCCTGGTACATGGTGGACACTCAGTAGCTATGGGCTTGACTAGATGCTGAGGACTGAAATGAAGACAGTATCAGTGCAATGGGCAGTGGTTGGATCAGGGAAGCATCTCAGGCTTGGAGTCAGCAGCAACTTGTCATGTAATGTACAACTGTCTACAGCCTGACAGGGTAGTCCTCAGGCAGGACAGCCTTTGAGCTCATGGGAGTGTCCTAGGGATGACCTGCAGCCTGACAGAGCAGACCTTGAGCTTGTGGGAGTGAGTGTATGTAGTAGGGATGTTCTCAGCCTCGCATGGGCAGTACCGGAGACCAAGGGAATGTTCTAGAGATGTCATGCCTATGATCTTTAGTGCTCTGATCTTAGGGAGAAGAAATCTTGAGCGTCACTCAGGTGGGAAACCTTCAGACAATGCTCAGTCCATTCTTGCTTCGTTTGTGTTTAAAAATCAGGTTTGGGGTTTAAGAGGAGAAAGGGAAATGGGAAATTATTGATTTCATCCTGTGCCTTCATCTGATAGAAAACCCAGGGAGGAGAGGGAATTTTCCCCCAATGTCACCCAGTTCAGGGTCAGCATAAGAATCCCCACTGCTTACATGGTTTCATGTGAAGAGAAAACTTGGGGGTGGGGGTCCTTGATGATGCTTGGAGTGGAGCATCGAGAGTCTGAAGACCCAAAGGGTCTCCAGATGGGGATGTGTTCCTCACACAGAGGATGGGTTATTTAGAAACACATAGCACCCCATACTACCCTTCCTGAGGGGCGTAGGTAGAGGAGCAAGTGTGGAATTCACAGTCATTGTCACATGTCACACTCATGGCTCATTCTCTCACCCAATCAAACTGTCAGACCCTGACAACTGTTCCTGTCAATATTATCTTTTTAGGCCATGGAGGGCTGAACCAGCTTGGAGGGGCCTTTGTGAATGGCAGACCACTGCCAGAAGTGGTCCGCCAACGCATCGTGGACCTGGCCCACCAGGGTGTCAGGCCCTGTGACATCTCTCGCCAGCTCCGTGTCAGCCATGGCTGTGTCAGCAAGATCCTTGGCAGGTAAGCACAAAATTCACCAAACACTCCCTTCCTATAGGGTTTGCCTTCTGAGACCAGCCACATGGCTGCAAGCCGTCCTACCCTCCTACATTTGCTCCCATGCCTAGCCTTGCTCACACGATCTGAAAAGGAGTGGTGGTACCTTTGGGTCTCTGACAGTAAAGCTTTTGCTTTCCCTGTTGGTTTCCTATCCTTTCTTCTTGGTCCATTTCTCCTTGGCATTTTAGTTTCTCCTTCAATCCTTTCCTCTGTCACCTGCAGTCTCATTTTCTAGAGCTGTCTGTGTGTCTGAGGCAAGAATTATTCCCAGAGAACTTCTCCCCATGGAGTCCTGGAGAAATGGAGCTACTATGGATGGGAAGTCTGGTTAGAGTTAGCTCCCGAGGTCTACCCACAGCAAGAGGGGCTTATGACTTTGCTTCCTAAGCCGGAATTCTCAGAGCACATGCAGCAGAAGGAATGGGAGTGTTTAGTGAACTTTAGATTCTTAAGTCTCAGCCCAGCCCTACTGAGTCAACCTGTCTGTGATTCTTGTGAAGTGGTCAGGCAGCATGACATTTAGGAATGAGAAGGAATGAAAAATACCCATATAGGGCTGGAGAGATGGCTCAGAGGTTAAGGCACTTGCCTTCCCCATATGGTGGCTCTCAGTCCTGTATGGACTCAGAAACCACAATTTAAATATCAGTCATAGAAAAGACAGAATCTAGGCTCTAGCACCTTGCCTCAAAATAAATTAAGTATATTGCTAACCCCCCCCCCCACCTTACCCACCTCACTCAGGGGTTGAGAACCACTGAGCCATAAGTTCAGAAGGCCACGAGCACCAAAGCTTTTGACAGATTCTAGTCCAGAAAGCTACTACCACAAGAAATGCCCCTCCACTAGAGGGACATGTCCATGATTCCCCAATCCATATGTAGATTCAAGGGGAGCACTGGTTTGAGGAAGCAAAGGGACCAGGCTGTTATGAACATGGGAAGACTGGGCTCCCAGCCTCAAGTTGTCAGACAAAAGACAGTCTTTTCCTATGGTTAAGGAGAATGGATTCTCAAATGGCTTTGGAGTGCTAGAGATGAGATGAGCCCTGGATGGTAGTGACAAATGAATATTTTAAAGAGCCAGGCTTGAATTGTTTTCCATTGGCAGAAGAAATGAGACAGTTTCTATAACAAAGAAAATAGCAGAGTATCCTGCCTCTGATCTGCCTGAGCACCTAGCTGGGGGAGTGAGAGGTGGAGAGGCTCTGGAAGAGGGGCTCAGCTTAAGGGATTGGACTTGGCCAGGGATCCAAGTGAGACAGGCCTCAAGACTAGAAAGAGCTACTCCAACATGCCCCATAGAACCTGGTAGAAAACCAGCAAGCTAGGGATGGGGGAGAAGGCTTAGACTTGGACAAGGTGGGGAGCAAAAAGTGACCTGGCAAGATAGATAACCACAGCTGGCTTCCCTGGGTGAGGCCAGGAGAGTGAGGGAACAGTCAGTCATGGCAGACTGGCAAGAGAAGCTGGATGGAGGAAACCAGCACTGAGGACCTGTAACTGCCACAGTACCAATGCCAAGAGACAGCTTTCTGTGCCATCCCATGCCAATGTGGAAAGCTAGCCAGGGCTAAGGGGTAAAGAAGCCAAGATGAAGGCTTCCACAGAGGGGTTTGGTTTGGCAGTATCATAAACCTACCCAAGCAAGAGTCGTGGATGGATTGGGAAACATTCAGTGTCCAAGGCCAGGCAGCTTGGGGGAGCATGCACCCCTCCCCAGGAACCTCAGAGGCGAGAGAGGCTCTAGCCAGGTCCTTACCTCAAGGCCCCACCTGCTTATTGGGTAATTCTTTGGGGGTTCTCTATTGGAGTAGGTACTACGAGACTGGCAGCATCCGGCCTGGAGTGATAGGGGGCTCCAAGCCCAAGGTGGCCACCCCCAAGGTGGTGGAGAAGATAGGGGACTACAAGCGTCAGAACCCCACCATGTTTGCCTGGGAGATTCGAGATCGGCTCCTGGCAGAGGGCGTCTGTGACAACGACACTGTGCCCAGTGTCAGCTCCATCAACAGGTAAGGGAAGGCAGACCAACGTCAGGCTGGGCCTGGGGCTCTGGAGGAATCCTAAAACAGACCTGAAGGGCCTTGCTTGGGTGAAGCAGAGGGTCAGTTCAGAAAGGGGATCATTTTGAAGAATCAGGCTGGAGCTTTTGGGCCTGGCCTGTGTCACCAGTCCCTTCATTGACCCACGCTGTGGGGACTCAGTCACACCGTGGTGTATTCTCTACTAATTCCTTCTTCAAATGCATCCTCCTCTTTCATTCAGTGTAAGGAAGTTCTTGAATTGATCCTTCCCTGATCTCAGTGACCTCAGCCACATTGAAGCACTCAGGCTTTGTTTAGCCTTTAAATTATTCACCTCTATCACCTCCATCACTCACCCATACACAGTTCATTTATGGGTTACACCTAGGCCCAGGGAACATACAATCCCTGCTCTTGGGAAGCTTACAGTCTGAGAAGAATAAAACCCAAAACAAGTATACATACAGGCATTGCAAAAATATAGCGGTCTTCGTCTAGGATAGGACTCTGGGGACATGTGGACTAGCCCTGTGATTTGGTTTAGTTTAGGGAGGTTATCAAGGCCTTCCCCTAAGTAAGAAACAATGAGTAAGAGTTCAGTAGGTAAAAAGGAGTGCATGCAAGGCCCTGTGGCTCATAAGAGTTTATACAAGGTAAATGAAAGTCTCAAGAGAGAAAAAGAGAGCATCAAGGTTACTGAGTTTGAGATGTCAGCCCCCAAGAGGCTGGTCCCATCGTGAGACATTCCTGCCTTTGACCTGTAAGTAATGGGTAGAGGGTATTTAAGCACTCAGACTGCCACAGGAAGGGTCAGCTGGAAAGAACAGAGGGGTGATCCACTGAGTGACCCTGGAGGAACAGGGTTGGTGATAACACACACTAGGATGCTCCCCATGAGATGCTGAATGGGACCAAACCCATAGAACCTTGTTCATGCCATTTCTGCCTTGAGTCGCCATGCTTCTAATGGTGATGTCAGGGCCCTGGTGAGAACCTAGTGTGAGGAGTGAGACTGTAGGTAGGTTTAACTGCGGACTTGTTGACGTGAAGACTCCTGTGAGATACCCAAAGGAAATGCCTTCAAGGTGCCTGGACCATTTCCTCTTTTCTCCCGTAACCTGTCTTCTCCTCCTCACAGAATCATCCGGACCAAAGTGCAGCAACCATTCAATCTTCCCATGGACAACTGTGTGGCAAGCAAGTCCTTGAGCCCAGGACACACGCTGAGTGAGTGTGGAGAGGTCTGGCTGTTCTCACACCCTTGCAGATAGACCTGGTCTACCTCCCCACACACAGGCAGAGCCACGTGAGAGTACATACAGGCTCATATCTCTGTGTGTGGACTGAGCTGTGACCCTGACATACAGTCTAGCCTAATTCTTGTGGGAGACTCACAGGAGGGACCATGGTCTTACTTCAGACAATGGCTACCCTACCAGAAGGCCTCTGGGGGAGAGGACTCAGCACTTGATGGCAGCAGAGGCTTCCAGAGGTATCATCTTCCCCCGTATCCTAAACCTCTCCTTCTCACTCCTCCTCTGCAGTCCCCAGCTCAGCTGTAACACCCCCGGAGTCACCCCAGTCGGATTCTCTGGGCTCCACCTACTCCATCAATGGGCTTCTGGGAATTGCTCAGCCTGGAAATGACAGCAAGAGGAAGCTGGATGACAGTGAGTTCTGGAGAACAGGAGAGCATCGTGGGGTCCCGGAGGGCAGTTTGCTCAGGCTTTGATGGGGACAGATGCCTTGCCCTTCACAGCCCAACACTTAGGAGGGCTCTGCAAGCACCCCCAGCCCACCTCTTAGCCAGCCCTTTCTACCCTCTTCAGTCCCTGGCTTGAGGGAAAAGTAGAGGAGCTCCCCTGAAAGCTTTCTTCCTGCTTGTGGACACTAGGTGACCAGGACAGCTGTAGGCTGAGCATTGACTCTCAGAGCAGTAGCAGTGCACCCCGAAAACATCTGCGTACGGAGACCTTCAGCCAACACCACCTGGAGGCACTTGAGTGCCCCTTTGAGCGCCAGCACTACCCAGAGGCCTATGCCTCCCCCAGCCACACCAAAGGCGAGCAGGTGAGAAGCCAGGTCGAGAGGGGGGTGAGCAGGATGGGCAGAGACCAGAGCAAGATGTATCCTCCTGCCATCAAAACAATCCCAAGTAGCTTCCATGGGCTCAGGGCACATGCTTCACACAGTGTCCACACATGCTTTGTTTGCCATGCTTTGTTTCACCAGATTACCTGGGCACCTCCCATTTCTTCCAGCCCTCACCAGAACTCTGAACCTGGTTCTTTGCTGTCAGTGGCTTTTGCTAACAATAGAATCAGATCCCACAAATGTGCAGTCACAGCCCCCAACCTTCCCCGGATGGCCTCCCCATCACTCCTCGTCCATGTCTAGCTCCTCCCTTGCACACCCTAGGATCCTGTATGACTCAGGCTCCCAGGCACGCCAACCTGCCAACCTCGTTCACACCTCTCTGCCCTTGCACACTGTGTACTCTCCTCGTGGAATGCCTTTCTTTCTACTCCTTTACCTGGAAAAATACCAGTTTGTTACAATAACTCAGCTTAATCACCCTCTCCGGAATTTGTCCCTGCCTCTCAGGTGTGATTCATCCCTCCCACCTCAGTCATGCTGCGTGTTCCACACATGGCTTTTTACTGACTTAGAATTTAGTGGACACAGAGGTAAAGACCCACTGGATTCTTAAGGACAAGGCAGTCCCTTGAGACACTGTTTATACCTCCAGCAACTAACATTATTGTTGTCATTACTTTTTTGTGGTGTCAGAGATCAACCCCAGGGTGAGACACACACTAGACAGTCTCTTTACTACTACTGAGCTATATCCCTGGCCCAGTCTTTTAATGGTTACTCAATAAAGGTGTATCAAACAAATCCGTGCAGAAATCAAAAACAATAAACCACAAGAGACAGGGAGGTTTTCTTTCCAGATCTCAGGACAGGTGGAATGGATTATTATGGGTTGGCTTCTGTAGAAAAACAAAAACCTGACAAGGGTGTGAGAGGTTATTCCACCCTGAGGTCAACCAAGACCCCATCACACTGCCAACCACAGAGCTCCATTCAAATATTATCTGTCAACTACTCCAAGGACTGTGTCCCTTCACCCCATCCAGTCTCAGCCAGCTGAGAAAACTCTTCCGGGTGTGGCCCTGGCCCCCTCTGTGTTCAAGCTGATTCAAGAAGCATTTGATTCTTCAAGTGAAGCAAGCTGCTATAGATCTTTAAGCTCTGAGGAGGACAATGGCCATGACGCCAATAATGAGCTGAACCATCACCAGTCACTGACCGGGCTGCTGGCCATGTGCCAGCCACCACAGCAGGCACTCTACATCAGTGGTTTTATCAGCCCTGTGACAACTACCTGAGAAGGGTACAGAGAAAGCTGTCTGTCAGCACACTGGGGAAGGGGCTTAGGTTTTCACCAGATAATTAGTACACAGTTCTAGGAGGCAAGTGAAGCCTCAGGGTGGAGTCTGTAGGAAGCTCATTATGTGTACAAAACATAGTGTGCACATACCGTCCACCCTGGGAGAGTAAATAAGCCTCACTGTGGAGATGCCAGGCACCTGCTACTCCCAGAACCATTTTCTGGCTCTATGCATAAGTTCTTCTTGGCTAAAGAGCACCTTTGCACCATGCTGGTGGGCATATATGAAGAGTCCTGTGATGAGAGACTCTTAAGCTAGAGGAGACCTTGGTGACCTCTTATGAACATAATCCAGGCCCTGGGAAGACTTGAGGAAGCACATGGCTGCAGAGCTCAGGCCTGCCATCCCTAGTTTTATTCACAGGGATCCTCTGTTACTTAATATTAACATGGTGCCGCCATGTACCCTCTTATTTGAAGACTGTACAAAACAAGACCATTTGGAAATCATTGGGGGTTCTCCAGCCCTTTCACCTGTAGCATAGAAAATCAAGGTTCAGTCCAGTGTCCATCCTTCCCTCACTCCTTCCCTCAGTAGGCTGGGTCATGAAAGGCAGAGAGCAGCCAGCGTGCATCTTTGCCCAGCTGCCTTTGGTGACTGTCTGCCAAATGAATGTCCTCTCACCCAGGGGCAGAAGGTACTGGAGCTTGGAGGTGTCACATGAGGCACAAGACACGTGGTCCAGACATAGGTTCTTGTCTGGAAAGCCAACAAGGGGGAACATACATGTTCAACAGATATGTCACATAGCTAGGCACCCACAAAGTTCTTCCTCTATCTTATAAATCCACCAAGGTATGGATCCATGGAATGAGAAATAAGGACAGAGGCCAAGAATGTGGTGGTCCTGATACTTCCCATAATCCTAACATAACATACATCACCATTACCTGCTGAACAGCTGCTGTAACCATGCATTTTGCACTAAATGTAAGTGTTATATATAAAATCATACTTAGTCTGTACAGCAGTCTTGTGGATTAGAAAATGAACCCTGATAGAACAGATGAGAAAAACCAAGGGGCTGAGAGTTAAGTAGACTCTAGCTACAGAAAAGTGCAGAGCCAAAATGCTAAGTCATCCAAGTTCTAAAGCTTTGGCCTGTTGGTCCCCTAATTCAAGTTCAAACCTAGAAAAAAAAAAATCAAGTCATTACCGGAATGTTTAAGACATCGAATGCAGCATCACCAACATTGTTGACTATGTAACTTTCCTTTTGCTCTTTTGCCTGGATTTGAAACAGACATGAGATTGTGAGTAAATATGTTGATATCAAATCAACATATTAATCAGGCATTTCAAACTTTTCTTACACTCTCTAGAAATTAGATATTTTGCTCAATTCCATGAAAGCCTGGCTCTCAGGCTCCACCCTGTCTCTAAGTGGAAGAATGGAAACAGCACCGTTTAGTCAGTAATTGCTGCTAAGTGCCTGATGGTGCCCTGGCGGCCTCCAGAACTGACTGCAGATTCCAAAAGTGCCCAGCATGCAACCAGAGAGTGCTGTGACTCCTTGGAGAACCCGGCTCAATAGAATTCATTGAAAGAGATTATCTTTAGTAGAGCTGTTACATAACCATGAAACAGTCCTTGATTTCAACTTTATAGGGTGTTTGTTTCACAGACTGCATTTGTGATGTGTGTGACCTGTATGTGGGAAGCAATATGTGCTCTCTCTCCCGGAGAAGGGCAGCAGGGAGTCACGGGGAACATGGGCTTTTACTATTGAGCTGAACAAATTCTTTTCTGAAGGAGTACCTTAGGCCGTAGCAATGCTCATGCCAAGGAAAGCCCATAAAAATCTAAAATGATCGCTTATTGGAGAAAACCCAGAGTACTGGATAGAACTTAAAGAATCTTAAGTATCTTTCAAGCTGAATGTGCATATATCTATTTGTATGAATATATATATATATATATATATATATATACAAACAGATGAGAGAGAGAGAGAAATCTTCCTATCTACCCATTTTGTGGAGCAGATCACTTTAACATTTACCTTCTGAAACCCAGACTTTCCATGTACATAACTGAAATACTCCTACTAATCCATGTCACAGGGCTGGTGCTGGGACTTGATGAGAAAGATAGAGGAAAATCCCAAATGTCAGCTCTCAGCAAATGTAAAATGTGGTCACTGTCATCAGTTCAGGGCAGCAATTGATAGCAGGGGCACTAGAGTCTGAATCCTGGCTCTACTTCCCAAGAGAGGGGCTCTTTAACTCTGCACCTGCATCTGGACAGGAAACAATTACTATTACGTTGAAAACCAATAAACAAGCGTGTGGGCTGCCTGCCCCCGGCCGATGACAGTGTTCTGTGCTCCAGGCCTAAACCACACAACAATAGGACGGAGACCAGCTCCCAGCCAGAGCAAGCACCCCAGAAAAAAAAATCTTTCCTGGGGAGACTAGGGTCACATCCCAAAGACAGACATCTGGGTCTCTGCCCTTGCTCCCTTGCTCACTTCTCTTTGTTCTTCAGGGGATCTACCCACTGCCCTTGCTCAACAGTGCCCTGGACGATGGGAAGGCCACCCTGACACCTTCCAACACACCCCTGGGCCGCAACCTGTCGACTCACCAGACCTACCCTGTTGTGACAGGTAGGATCCCCAGAGGCTTGACAGCAGGGTGGGCTAGGGGCAGGGGAAGGCAGAGGTGGCTGGCTGGCAGGAGGAAGGTGTTTGGGGGTGAGGGCTTGGAGAGGAGAGGTTGGCTGTGCTGTCTGGGCCTCAAGGTGGTGCTTCAGTGGTTGGTTGGCACCCCTGGCTCTGCTCACCCCCTCCTGCAAGGAGGCAGGCACACACACTGCAATCTCTCACGGACACTGGCAGAAGGCACAGGGAGAGGCAGGGCTTCCTGCCTCCCACCTCATCCCACCTGAGGAACTCCATGTAGCTCCCCAGCCCTGACTCCCTAGAGCAGCCTGCCCCAGTCCCTCCCCACCTCTCATGGCTTGATGTGTGCATGTTCCGCCCATCATCTCACATCCCTCTCTCCTTGTTGTCTCCCTCCCTCCAGCAGATCCTCATTCACCCTTCGCCATAAAGCAGGAAACCCCTGAGCTGTCCAGTTCTAGCTCCACCCCTTCCTCTTTATCTAGCTCCGCCTTTTTGGATCTGCAACAAGTCGGCTCTGGGGGCCCAGCAGGTGCCTCGGTCCCATCCTTCAATGCCTTTCCCCATGCTGCCTCCGTGTATGGGCAGTTCACGGGCCAGGCCCTCCTCTCAGGTACGACAGGGAGGTCCCGGTGGGTGGGAGGGAGGCCCTCAGCCCAGCCCAATGTCCTATGAAGGGGTCCAGCCAGTCTCTGACCCCAGCCTAAGCCACCCTGTTCTCTAGTGCCTCTGGCACCTCCACTGTCAAAACACAGGTTTTTTTTTTTTTTAATGTAGGGGAAGCCAGGAATCTGAAGGGGCAGAGATTTTTTGGGGTGCCAGGAAATGGGGTATATCACTCCATAATACCATGGGAGAATACATACCTTAATACAAGGAGGCAGGTACTATAAAGTTGGAACCACCCTGTATTGGTCTAGAAAGGAGGGGAAGAACATTTGGAAGCCAATTTCTGAGTCAATTTCCTAGAAAGGCATGAGGATCAATCCCAAGTGGCCTCCCACCACTTGGCCATCTTCATCCTCAGCTGAAAGCCAGGACCAGTAAAGGACATTTGGGAATCTCCCAAGTGACTTTAACTCAGTGACTGAGTTACAACTTTACAAAGGTGGGTGTGGGGACTTCTGTCATTTCAATCTAGAAGCATGGTAAGGACATCTGGGGCAAATACCTTCTTATCAGAGGAGGAACCAGGCTGAGGAGGAGAGCCTAGCCACAGTCTGTTAGCTCTCTCAGAAAGACATCACCCCAGCCAGCCAGGGTCTAAGCAACGTCTGAGTTAAGATTTAGCTTGGGCACAGGCAGAGATGCTTAAAAGTCTTCAGCTATCAGAATTGAGACTGTCTCAGATGTGGGTCCAGGACCAAGGGAGGAGGCCAGTTTGATAACAGTCCAGCATCGGAAGTCTTCATGAAAGAGAAAGAATACATTGAATGACAGAGGGCGTGCCTCCCTGCCCTCTTCCCTCCCCACAGAGACTGCCTTGAGATCCTAGAGCAGAGGTGACTTGGACAGGGAGACCTGATACAGAGACAGCTGAGTTGGACAGGCCATGGACCAGTGGTTTTCCAGTGTGCTGGACCTTACAAGGCCAAAATAGTGACGAGCTTCTATGTCTGAAATAATCATCCTGCTCTCAGAGAGCCTTTGGACTTGAAAACTGGCACCAGAGGAGATTGACCTTGACCCACGCAGACTCAGAGGAACCATGGGGTCCTATGACTCAGTTCTTATAATTGAGTGGGTTTTCTGTCTGTAGGACATCTGGGATGTTTTCCTTCTCTGTGCATCCCTGAATCTCATGCAGGAAGCTCTCCTGTGAGATGGACAGTGTGTAGGCAGAGAGGTAGTGTTTAAGGGTTTGAAGCAAGGGAATAATTGTTGACTCTGATAATCCAGAGATGGGTCATTTGTATTGACCAAAGTGATTAAAGTGGACAAACTTGTGAGCTGAGTGAAGTTATGTCAAGCAGAGAAAATGGGATGGGGAAGGGGGAGGAAGGCAAGAAAAGGCTCATGTCTGCTGTGGGCAGCAGGCAGGATCACTTTTGTGTCTCATGGGAGTGAGAGACCAAGGCTGGGGTATTGGGGATGCAGGTGAGGGCTGTGATGTGAAGGGCAGTGGGGAGTGGTTCGTGAGAGGTTTGGTTTGGGCAACTGAAAAAAGGAAGGTTGGATAGTAAAAACTGATAGATGTGTCATCACAGATGTGGGCTGTAGTGTGGCATATGGCTGGAACAACCGAGGGAAAACTCCCTGACTCTGTAGCTCCACACTTGTCACCCTTTCAAGGCTGCAATTGTCCCTGTCAACATGCAGTCAGTCAGGGATTATGCTTCCGACTTCTGTGATCTGTTAATTTAGTGGACAAGTACGCTCTCCAAGTGAGCTGTGTGCCTGGGAGGTCATTCACCTCCTGGGACAAAGCAGCCAGCAGTGGACACCAGGTGATCATGAAGACAGCAGACAACCAAATATACAGGTTCAAGGCCAAGTGACCCCTCATAGCCAGGCACTGGCTGCTGAAGTAGAGATATGAGCACCTATGAAGACAGAGGCAAGGACCCTTACAAAGAGCAGGGAATGGCCAGCTTGCAGGGACTGGGGTCCAGGCAGGTGGCTTAAAGCAGGAAGCAAGCTGGGACTCTAGTTCATAGAGTTAAGTCCGGTTGGGGAGCTTGGGAATATGGCATGACAGCTGGTGCCCATGCTGAGCTCAAGGTATTGGCCTGGACCTCCTTACAGACAGTCCCCCAAGACTACTGGTGAAGATTGTACCTAAGTACCCACCATATGCTCAGCCCTCGTGGGATGGCTGGAAAAACAGAAGAGGATAGAGGAAGGATGGGAAGAGAATGAACACAAGAGTCTGAAAGCTGCAAACCTGTCCAATGAAGGAAAGAAAAGGAATGGAGCAGAGGCCAAATTTTTCCCAGGAGTTTTCAAACTCCTGGGCTCAAACCTGCAGAACCTTCCAAGTTCCACTATTGGGTGTGATCCCCTAAAACCCATTCTGCCACATGCTACAACTCCTTTACTTGCTTACAGAATTTCTCCCTGACTGACCCTCTTAGTCTGATGGTTCTGCAAGAGTGATCTGTAGGGTGACTGCCCTTATGAGCGCCAGCTTCTCTTGGGTCAGCCAAGAGGATGCATTAGGACTTTAGAAATATTGACATCCACTTACAATCGCTGTCAGTCCCATTGGACCCCCCAGGCTGGGTTCTAACACACTCGCCACGACAGTGACATCAAGGCCATCCTGGAACTTGCTATTCCAAGGCTGACTCCAGCTCAGCTCACCAGAAAGCTTGGAGTTGGGTTTTATCATCAAAGAGTCCAGTGCCCTCCTCCATCCTTTTGTACAAATTATATTTAGTCCTGCCAGAGAGATTTCTGGGTTGCCATAAATTCTCCTTACTATCAGAGCAAGATAAGGAATTGAAGGGGGGTGACGTAGAGGACAGACATCAAAGGTGGCAACTGAAATAGTCTGAAATCACCTCTACCCTCTGAATTCCTCAAGCTAATAATTTTGTGCTCCTGCTCTCTCCCTCTATTAAAAACATTTGTCAAGGATTTTGGGGTGCAAGAGTTTCCCTAGGGAACCCATTTCATAGCTAGTCAACATATGCTGGAGTCTAGACCAACATTTTTTTTAAAGGGGGCCACAATGGAAGTCTATGTGAGTACAGAGGAGATAGAATTGTCCAGCAAAGATACATTTATGATGAAGAATCTTAAAAACAGAGATAAGAGGACATTCTAGACTATGATGGAATACCTCCAAACTCATGGCTTCTATTTTGGTTTTAAGAAGTATGCAATATGTTTGGCTTTCTGGAAACTTTTTCCCCCAGTACTGGAAATCAAATCCAGGGCTTATATGGGCTACACGAGTACTCTGAGCTTTCCCCAACCCCCAGACCATGAAATCTTCTTCTGTAAGGAATTAAAGAATAGGGCTGGGGAGATGGCTGAGTGAATAAGCACTGTAGCACAACTTTGAGTAACTGAGATCAGACACTCAGACCCCACATATAACCCCACTGCCCTCTGCCCACCTGCCTGTCCACAAAAAAGCAGGAAAGAGATAGAGAACAAGAGAATGAAGGGAGGAAGGGAGGGAGGAAAGAAATTAAAGAATAGTTTCAGAAGATTGTTAAAACAATCCCTGAAATTGCATTTTGTACGGGGCTGTCCTGTCTTGCCAGGAGGGCCAGGTTTCATGATTCTTCAAGGGTCTGCTTGGGCAGTTGATTCAGAAATATACTCTGCTGGGAGATAATTTGGTGAGTGAGGGGAAATGAAGCTTACAGTCTCAGAATAGAGGACAAAAACCAATGAATTTCTTTGTAAGAATGATGTAGGGACCAGTGCTTGTGGAATGAGGCCTCATGGGGCACCTATGGGTTAAACTGTGGCTCAAAGAAAGTATGAGCCCTGGAACTCTCTTATACTACGTAGTCTGGAGCTGTGTACACTACACAGCCTAGCTGAAGAAGCTATGGAGTCAGGTGATGGAAAATGACAGGATAAGGCCAGAAGGACAGGAAGTGTGCGACCACAGGCTACCAGAGCCCCAGGAAGCAAGAGGACAGCATTAGCAAATAGGTGGTCTGAGAGCTAAGACTCACCTGTATCCATGGGAGACACAACACAGCCTCAGCATCTTTCTCAACACACGATGCCAGGAAGCCCCCACCAACAGGAATAAGCTGAACCCAACTTGCAAGCTCTTTTGTGAATCAGCTCTGAGTGTGGCAGACAGGGAGATGGTGGTGTACAGAAATTCAGTGATTTGTCTTTGGTCCATGATCTGGCCTGGATCTAGTACTCTTTCTCTCTCTCTTTCTCTCTCTCTCTCTCTTTCTCTCTCTCTCTCTCTCTCTCTCTCTCTCTCTCTCTCTCTGCCTTCCTCTCCTTTCCCCTCTGTCTCATCAGTAAGGTGGGAAGAGGAAAGGTAAAGGTATCCAACCTGAGTCAGCTATCCCCCCCTTTCCATCTCTTCCTGCCATGGCACCCATCCACTCCTCACCCTTGCACCCCTCCCTCACAGTCTTCACACCCTCCTTTACTCGCAGGACCTCAGTGCTTACTTAGCCAGGTACTTCATCCAGGGTCAAGATCACTGAGTCTGGGAGTCAATCACATTATAGTCTTCTTCACAAACACAAATTTATCTTAGTATATCTTCTGCCTATTTCTCTTTCTTCTCCTACATATATGCTTTTCCTTACAGTGTTTCTAACCCTTACTTTAATCTCCTGATAACTCTCCATCAGGTGAACAGAACCTACCAGTAGAATTCCAATGGGTTCCACTCAGTCACAGCTAGGACCTTGAGTAGAGGCCACTTAAATGAGAGGGTGGTGTTCAGGTGTCTCAAAACTTCCATATGGTTTTAAATAACAAACACGAACAACTCATTTCCCAGAGGATAGTTTTTCCCATAATAATTCCATTGATTTGTGAGCATTTCCAGAACATGACCATTGCACCAATCAATGTCTGTCTGAAGCATGACATTTAGGATTGGATTATGCTAATAATTTTAAAGTAATAGGAATAGGATGTGTAGGGTACTCTCATTTCTTTTCCATTTTGCATATAAGGAAATGGGCTTAGGGCACATGAGGGCCTGATCTAAGGGCACATGCAAAGTTGGCTTTTGGATGAATCCTCAAGGCCTTGTCCCTCTAGAGTAAGGGCAGAAGTGGAGTATGCCACCCGTGTTTATTGACCTCTTAGGCTTGGTCCTGAATGTCAATTTCAGCCTATGTTCTATCTTGACTAAATGCCTGGCTTAGCTATTTAGCAGTCTTGCTCTCTGATGTGTCCCCATGTGCCTGGTACACAGAACTCATTCAAAAAATGCTTGTTGAATGAACTAATTATCCTTAGGGAGTGTCCAGAAAGAAAGTAAGGTAGAGGCAGTCACTGTAGGGCTGCTAACTCATAGGATTTCATGGTATCTTCCTTCCCACTTGTCATTGCTAGGTACCTCTTCAAGGAGCCATGTTAGCAAAGATCTGGGTGTGGGCAGAAGCAGTAAGTGCCATAGATGAGATATTTTGGGGAAATTAGTGAATAGGAACACATAGGTAGACCTCAAAAAGCAAGCAGACGGCATTTGGGTCAGACGATTGTG
Organism: Zapus hudsonius; assembly: GCA_004024765.1. Taxonomy (NCBI): domain Eukaryota; kingdom Metazoa; phylum Chordata; class Mammalia; order Rodentia; family Dipodidae; genus Zapus; species Zapus hudsonius. The sequence continues at coordinate 38,628 of PVHP010005202.1, read as the reverse complement.
ATCTTTAATAGCATTTTCAACCAGGTGTTAAATTTAACAAATTCCTCCCCACGTGGAACATATAGCAATGTCTGTAGACAGTTGGGATGGCTACACTGGGTAGAAAACTTCCACCGGAATTTGAGGGCAAAGGCCATGGATGTCACTAAACATCCTGTAATACACAGGACAGCAAACAATTTATCAGCCAATGATGTCAGTATTGCTGAGGTTGAGAAACTCAGAACTGGTTTGACTAAATCATCGGCTGCATTGATAAATGTTAAGGACCATGGTTAATGCATATGCAGTGATGGTGGTCATCATGTGGCCAGACCTGGAAAAACAGATATAATGTCACCTTACCACGAACCATATGGATTCTTGCCTATGCCCACAGAACCCAAGAGTGAAGGAAAGGGGAACAGATGAGGGATCCTGGTTGTCGGGTTGGGGGGTAGATAGGGAGATCAGGTGAGGTCTGCCAAAAGGAAAGCCTTCACTCCCTGGCAGCCAGGGAGAGGGGGCTAACCAAGCTGCCTTGGTATAACCAAGATGTGGGTATGACCCACAAATTCTAGAGAAGTAGAGACATGCTGAAGATGTTTGCTTTTCAGAAACTCAATAGGCAGACATGCAGCTCATGGTCAGTATAAAAGCTAACTAGCTCTCAGTCATGTCCCTTTTTTTTTCATCACGGATACCTCACACGTTTCATGTCTCTCACAAGTCTCATTTGATTTTCACTGGGAAGGCCAGGGCAAGGAGTAGGAATTCTTTCTCCGGCTCATTGGAAAAATGGTGGTTTATTAGAAATATTTGCCAGCAATCCACAGAAGGGAGAATGATGGGCCAGAGGAGCACACATTTGCCATCTTTTCACACGGCCTTATTTTTTATTCTTTCGAGAGCTGGGGCTGGAAAAGAGTCAAGTGACCTCTCATATATTTATTTAGGCCAGCTTTACCCACTGTTAAGCTGGGTGTGAGGGATAATGAAGACTCAGAAGACATAACCCCTAGCCTCCATGACTATGACATTTCTATGGACAAATCCATGTAACATCCATGGAAATAAAGCCACAGAACAGGGAACAAAGTAGGACTGCTGTGGTGGGCAATCTTGGCCTGTTGAGGCTCTGCCCTTCAGAGGAGACGAGAACGTGGGTAAGAGGAGGATGGAAGTGGGCTTAGGCATTGTCTGTGGAGCAAGTGGAAATGGCCAAGGGAAGACTTGCTGAGCCTCAGGAGGGTGTGAGGATGAGGACATCGGTCTCCCCCTCACCGGCTGATGACTGCTATATTTCTTTCAGGGCGAGAGATGGTGGGGCCCACACTGCCAGGATACCCACCCCACATCCCCACCAGCGGACAGGGCAGCTATGCCTCTTCTGCCATCGCGGGCATGGTGGCAGGTAAGGGAAGGGGCTGGGCAGGAGCATTGCCAAGAGGAAGTGGTGAAGGAATAATGAGACACAAGGCAGCTAGAGTTTAGTTGTGCCCCACTTCTAGGTTTTGAAAGGGGCAAAGGAATATGGACCACAGGGCACCTTCTTTGAAACACCTAGAGAAAATCCCCAGTGTCATCTCGGCTCCTTAACTCACCCCAGCTCAGCCTCCTCCTTCCCAGATCTCCCGCATCACCTACCAAGATGAAAACGGAGGAGTTGAGACAGCTCTGGGTTCAAATCCAAACTCCTTCAGTTGGTTCGCATCCACTCTACCTGCTCTAGGGGCCCATCCGACACTGTAAGCCTGTGGGTTATCTGACTGCATAAATCTCGGTTTGCCCTTTAGAATATGAATAGTGATGATGATAGGGGTGATCCTGAAGAAAAAAATAATGAGGAAGATAAAATGACTTAAACATACCTTCCTTTCATTCTATGCTCGCTCAACTGTGCCTGGGTAGGATTCAAGTCCTAACTACTCTGAGTACCACAGAGTATAGGATGAGGAGCTGGGAGTATTTCTCCATCCTCCTTTGGACTGTCCTAGGATCCTGCTTGCCAATTCATACGGGTTTGTCTGCCAGTCATCATCCAATGGTGACCCAAGATGTCAAGGTCTGGACAAATGAAAACATTGGCAGTTTCTTTGGGAAAGTCCCCACCCCCTTAGGAGCTATGTGAAAAAGTCCCTGGACTGGATAACACATCACTAAGCCGTTTCCATTGCCCAGCGAGGTCTAGGGGCCCAAAGCTTTGGAAAGAGGCTCTGAATTTTGGACATGTGTGACCTCCATGCAAACCCTGGACCAGTTTTCCTGGATCTTACCCCAGAGACTTGCCCAATTCCATCAACCCCTGCTGGGGACTAATCTCTGCCAGCCACCCACTCTGGGTATCCTATGCAGAGGCAGGTGGGCTGGGCTCTCCTGGGCAGAGGGAGGGGAGGGAGAAAGGAGAGAAGGAGGCTCTGCTCCCTGGGAACCTGCTGAGCTGGCACTTGTTGCTGCCCGGTTACCGTGGCGATGTGCTTAATGCAGCGTTGAAAATACAGAATACTGACTCCTCTCTCCCTTCTGGCCCCGGACTCCCTCCCTCCCTTCCTTCCTCTTCTGGAGCGTGAAATGAGATTGGTCAAGATAAAAAAGGAAAAGATTCGGTTATTTTTTTAAGAGTGTGGATAATGGGGCCTCTCAATCAAAATCCCAGGCTCCAGTCTGCTCTCCCCAACCCCCTCCAAGCCCTCCACTTTCCCTGCTGCCTGCTTAGGGGAGAAGGAAGAAACATAAAGGCAAGGTTTTTCTCTTAATTATGAATCATTCCCGAGGGCAAGCCCAGGGCAAGGAGTTCCTGGGGCCCAGATTCTGACCTATGAGGTAGCTGGAGGGCATGGACCTCTCATCAAAGGCCTTCAGGTGGCTTCCAAAAAGCTTTCATCCAGAGTGGGTGCTGTAAAGAAGTTTGGCTCACATACACACCTACCACATGAAACACAAGTGAATTGCAAAAGGGGAGGGCCTTACCTTATCCAGTAAGTTTTCATGCAAATTAGTTTTCAGGAAAAGCGATGCCCTTTCAGTGGATCACCTGGTCCCTATAAATGCTCTTGTGCAAAGGACTTCCTAAGGATTTTTTTTTAATGTAGAAAAATAATGGGTCCATCTCTTACCACTACCTGTGACCTTCCAGTTGACTGAATGGGAATTCTTTCAATGACACTTAGTAAACTCATTGAGGACCTATGGCATACATGAAGGCACATCGTAAAATGCTTAGAGGAAGGTATGCCAACTGTATTCTTTAATGAGTTTTGGAAAGGAGGAAGTGAACATTTATTACGATTTCTGCTATTCCTGCATATGACTTTGTTTCGCATTTAATCTTCATAAAAGGACTAGAGGCTAATACGACCTCAGTTTTATAGATATGGAAAATGAGGCTTAGAAAAGCAAAGTGATGTACTCAGGGTCATTATTAAATGGCTGAGTTGTTCAAACACAGGTCTTTTTATATCAACTTTATGTCTCTTCACCACACTGCATCCCATGGTAACATAAACAAGCCATGCCTGGCCCCAGCATCTGTTCATGATAATCACATCGGTTATGGAGCTGAATCAACCACTCCAGGTAGCTAGATCCATCCAGCAACCTAGCCATCCTTCCCCGATTCATCCAGCAACCTAGCCATGCATTTATTTGTCTTTATATATACACACATGAACATAAATCTATCACCTATCAGTCTTTCTATCCACCCATCATTCCATCCACCTGTTTTGTCATCTATCTGCCCAGCTGTTCATCTACATTTCCATCTTTCCATATATCCTTCCTTTTACCTGTTCACATTTCCATCTGTCCATCCATCCACTCTTCCATCCGTCTTTCTTCCGTGTAGGTTTTATCAGGCACTGTGAGGTCGTAAATATCAAGGCCATTTTGTATCTGGAAGTTTGCGTTGTAAACAGTCCTCCCCTTCCTTTGACTCTTACAATCTTTCCTCCATCTCTTCCGCAATAGACCCTGAGCCTCGGGAAGTGTGACAGAGATGTCCCAGTGCTGAACACTCCACTGTCATTTCTTCTCAGCACTATGGTGTCTTTTGCGTTATCTCTGTGTTCTCCTCCATCTGAAAAAGAGAAGCTTTTCTAGGCACGATTATTATTATATGGATATGAACATTAAAAGAAAAGTGCTTATAAAGCAGTTTGGTGGGCATAAAATCATTTTTGCTTAACAAATACTAGTGATCTATTGTATGGGGTTCTGGGGTCACAGAAGTACACATGCCTATCCTTCTATTCATGGCACTTACAAACTGATGAAGGAAGGCAATGATAGTAACTTAAACAAGTCATTGAATGAATAAGCATAATGTCAGATAGAGATACATATTTGTATACAATAAATTGTGATTCTTCAACAAAGAGGCACAGGGCAAGGAGAATAACTACTTTTGATTGGGTGAACAGGGGAGGCCTTTCTGAGAAGATATTCACAGTGGTCAGCCAAGTGATAAACTGTGGCTCATTGTCCTTGCCCCAAAAGAAGTGCAAGTGCAAAGGCCCCAAGGCAGGAAGAAACTAATTCAGCATGGTGGCACACAGAAAGAAGGTTGTCAGAGACTGGTAGGCAGCTGGGAAAGCTCTACAAAACATGGAGCTTTTGGTAGCAACAGAGTCATGCTTTAAAATACTATTCAGGACTCTGGGAAAACAAGATTGTAGACAGTCCAGAGGGAAGGCACAGAGACCAGACCAGGGTCAGCTGCGGTAGCTCTTGCAGCGGCTTGGGTTAGGGAAGTCCATATAAAGAGAAAAAGGGACCCTGAAAATATGTTTTGGTGGTAAAGCCAACAAAACTCAAGGCTGAATTAACTACCTGGATGAGAAATAGAGTTCACAACAGTTTCTTGGAGAATTGGGCAACTCTGGATAATGGTGGCAAGTGTACTCATGGGAGACCTGAAGAGAAGGAGGTGTAGTAGGTGGGAAGTGGAGATCAAGAATTCAGTGGGCCGAATACTAGGCTATCCATGGTCCCCTGCCCCAAGGACTGATCCAGATGGTCCAAGGAGGAGGATAGCCAGCTGATTGGGGATGGGGAAAGAGGGGCATTGGGGAACTGGGGATAATAACTCATTGTTTGCCCATTAAATACTCTAACTCATTATGGACAATAAAAAAAAAATTCAGTGGGCCATCATAGGATTGAGATGATGGCCATGTACCCTGCTGGAATAATAGCAGAACGAAGCCGGGCATGGCAGTACATGCCTTTAATCCCAGCACTCGGGAGGCAGAGGTAGGAGGATTGCCATGAGTTCAAGGCCACCTTGAGACTACATAGTGAATTCCAGGTCAGCCTGGGCTAGAGAGAGACCCTACCTCGAAAAACAAAACAAAAATAGCAGAATGAGTCAAACATCTGAAGTCAGGAAAGAATCCTGACTAGATTATTAACTTCAGCCATGGTACAAAGTGGTTGTTTAATGCTAAGGGATTGAACAAGTTCACTTGAAAGAGAATATGGATGGAAAATTACAGAAGGCTTTTAAAACCAAGCTGGGGTTCTTCCACATAAATTAAAGTTCTAACAGAAGGAACCAGTAAAGGATGAGTAGAAAAGACAGGCAAGTCATAAAACAAGCCAAGAAACTTAAGTTCCCAAGGCAGAGGGAATGAGGAACTAAGAGAGTGAGCTGTGGCCTTCTGAAAGACTGTTGAAATAATCGGGTTAGAGACTAGACTGTAGGCTTAGCCTGTGTCAACATGGGCTTCACTAGAAGAGAACGAGAAAGTGGAGGGAGAGACCTGGGGCACAGGGCACTTTTGGAAGCTAGAGAAAAGGATGTGAGGATAAGAAGAGGATTAAAAAAAAATAAAAATGAAAGCTAGGAGAGCATGTTTCTAGGCCAAAGGGAACAATCAGAAAAGGAGAGACCATTGAGCAGGAAAGAGAATAATTCTAGGTGCCAAATGGGAAAGTGGATGGGGTAAGATATGGAAACACAAGACTGGTTTTCCCTAGGGACGTTTCATCCTCTGTGGCTGCACACTGGTTGACAGATCTGTTGGAAGATGCCACACCCAAGGGTAGACAGTCCAACCCATCCCTAGCCCAGCTCCTAACCCAGTTTCCCTGTGTCTGAGGCAGCATGTTTGCAAAAATTAATGTGGGCAAGTGAACGCATGAAACCACATGTATTTCCCATCTCTCTCCTCCTTATCCCTCAGCACCTGCACAGTTCAGTATCGCGTAGTCTGAGAGAAGGCACAGGGTGGGGCACTTGCTAGGTAGCCAGTGTAGTATTGGGCTCCTCCAAGAGAATGCTGAAACCAGTAAGACAGTCCACTAGCAGTAAACGGGTAATTCCCACCATGGGCTACAAGAACAGGCACTGGTGTAGGAGCCAGGCAACCCCACTTCTAGCTCAGGCTCTCTTCAACATGTGGCTTTGGACAAAGGTCTTTACTCTGTCGTAGTTAAGTGAATGGTTGGGTGAGTTCATTCCTTACTTATCTTTTTCTCTTTTTTTCCTCTTTCCTCCCTTCCTTCTTGTGCATATATTTTCTACCAAATCTGCATTTGGTTCAGCCCCTAACATGAAGGGAATCATATCATTGGATTCTTATGGTGAACTTGCTGCCTGGATGGACCCCCTGGAAGCTGCGAGGGTCCAATAGCCTTCCCCTGCCTCAAGGTCTTCTCTTTCTTCCATTCCTCAATGGAAATGCCTACTTCACAGCAAGGAAGTGGTCCCACTGGTCCCCGCCCAGGCTTCATGACTGACTTGAGTCTCCAATGAACTTTATTTTAATTTTAATAACATCTGTTTCATTAACAAATAATGAAAAGCCAGCATTTATTGAATAACTTATAGTCCAAGCATGGTGTTAAGTATGTAATATGTATTAGTTCACTTAATCCTCACAAAACCCCACGAGATAGGGACAATAGTTTGTCCCATTTGACAGAGAGAACCTTAAAGTTCAGGGAACATAAATGACTTATCCAAGATTTTACTGCCACGAAGCAGGAGGTGAGGGTTTAACTTCGGCCATCTGCAGAGCTGGGGAGTTTCAAATCTTCCCTCCCAGCAGTGCAGGAAAGGCACAAGGAGCCCTTAGCTCATAACTGCAGTAACATTTCTGAAAGGTGCTTATTGGCTTTGTAAATCACCTCATAAGTACATAAAGGAATTATCTGGAATTTAGGATCAGGAGTTCTAAGGTCAAGTACTTTCTTTATCCGCGATGTGTGTGTGTGTGTGTGTGTGTGTGTGTGTGTGTGTGTGTGAGAGAGAGAGAGAGAGAGAGAGAGAGAGAGAGAGAGAGAGAGAGAGAGCACATGCTTTAGCACACATGCACACCTGTGGAGGTCAGAGGAGTTTTCAGATGTCATTCGTTGCCTTCTCCTTTGTTTGAGGCAGGGCTTCTTCTCATTCACGGTTCCACTCACCAAAGTGACTGTGAGCCTCCGCAGGTCTCTCCTGTCTCCCTTCTCACCTGCTGCAGCATCCAGCTTTTGACCTGGGTTCTGGGATCTGAACTCAGGTCCCCACACTTACACAGCAAGCACTTTAGCCACTGTTTTAAGGATCAAGTTCTGCTCCACTGTTAATCAACAGTGTAACTTGAGGAAAACTACTTAAGCAGGTTGCATGCCAATTTCCTATTCTATAAAGTAGCTGTGTGGGTACTTCCTAGGATGGTTGTGAGACAGAAAGTGAATTCTTTGGGCTGGAGAGATTGCTCAGTGGTTAAGGCACTTGCCTCCAGTGCCTAAGGCCATGGGTTCAATTCCCCAGGACCCACATAAGCCAGCCCCACAAGGTGATGGCCCTGGTTCTCTCTCTCTCTCTCTCTCTCTCTCTCTCTTTCTCTCTCTCTCTCTGTATCTCTCTGCTTGAAAATGAATAACTAAAATATTTTTAATAAAAGAGAATTCTCAAGTAATGTATTTGGGAAATAACTTTCATGGAAAGCCATGGGTCTATTCACAGAAGGAGGTAATCCGAACGAATTTGTGTAAATTGATGCACTGAGTTTGCTCAGAGACAAATTCCAGAGTAAGTTCCACTGCCCAGCCTTCCTACGAGGTTGATGGTTTATAGAGCCCCCTCCTCTCCTTCCTGTCATCCTCAGCTCTAATCTAGACACACATGCATATGCACACACTCTCAACATTTCCAGACCTAGGGAAGCTAAAAGGTTCTTATGTATTGATTCCCTCTTTGACCACCTACCAGGGACCCCTCTGTTAAAGTCCCATGTGCTGAAGGTCCAGGCTGTAGGAAAATAAGGGTTAGAATCTGGGTTCTAGAGTCGCAGCATACTTCCACACTGGACCAGGGCACCACCCAAGGTAACCCCTCCTACTTGCCCTACTTGCTTCTGAGCTTTCTCTGGGCTACTGATCCTTGGAGCCAGCCTACAGACCCTTCTCCCCATCCCAGGCCCTATCTAGTGCCAGGAGCCTCATTGGTCTCTCACTTAAATGCCTCCAACAGGAAGTGACTACTCTGGCAATGCCTACGGCCACACCCCCTACTCCTCCTACAGCGAGGCCTGGCGATTCCCCAACTCCAGCCTGCTGAGTAAGTCCCTGGGGCTGTCCAGGTTCTCGGCTGGGTGGGTGGGGGGGGAACATTCAAAGGCTGTCTGAGAGTAGATAGGTCTCGGGTTAGATGGGGGCCTGGAAAGATGGTGGTGTTCATAATAGAAGAATGTGGTGTCACGCCTGGTGTCAGGCACAGAGAACAGAAGGCCAGAGACTGTATGGCTTCCATCTCCCTCCTGTTCTTCATGGCCATCATGTCTTTTACATTGTTTTTTTTTTTGGTAAGGGATCAGACATTGTAGGTCAAGGGTAGAGGAACGACAAAGTTAGACTCAAGGCAAGCCTGAGAACCATCTAGCCTGCAAGGGCTTAGAGTCCCATGAGGATATGATGCTTGGCGCTCCTGGCACACAATTCATGCTGCCAGCTGGCCTCCTTCTTGGAGCCGTTTCCCTCACAGGCCATCTGTATGGGTCAAAAATGATTATGAGTCAGTATAGAAGCCTTATTCCACCAGGTTCCTCATATGAGGCTTGAGCAGTGAACATGACTCAGAGTTGAGGTCCAGAAACTGTCATGTACAGTTTCCAGTGAGCTGTGAGGCTGTCTTTTCTGGGCTTCGCTTTGGAGGCCTGGACTGAGTTCAGTGTCAGCAAAGCATGCCCACAGACAGGGTACTTGAGGAAGCACATGAGAACCTCCCCGAGAGATGGCCCTGGGGATTGCAGAACAAGCCAGAGAGAGAAGCAGTGACTTGGAGGGTGGCCACAGGCACCATCCTGGCTAAAGACCTTGTCCCCCTGTTGTGTCCTGGAGGGATAGAAGTGGCCTGGACTCTGTTGACCAGATGTGCTCAACTCCAAACCACCTTTTGGTTCAGTTGAATCAGAAAGGACGAAGGCACCAAAGTTCATGGGGTTCTAAGCACCTTCCTCCTGAGCCTCCCCATGCTGCCCACTCAATAGGTGTTCACAGTACTTCAAGACCAGGCCACCAGTGACCAGCAAGGATGCTAGTCCATGCAGGTGTTCATAAGAAGGTTCCCTGATGGCCACTGTTTGGGCAAGGCTGGAGAGGACACCAGTAACCCCCCACCCCACCCAGTGTGCTTAATTCCTGAAGTTCCATAGGTGACTTCCTTCATTGTGGACGCCCTATAGCAAGGGTGTTGAAGGTCAGCGTACTCACGGGGACGAGGGGGCAAGAAGCCATTATTTTTCTTACCAGAGACTCAAAGGTGAGGCCAAGGAAGGAGGAAACGGGAGGGGAGAGGAGTTAATCTTTGATGATCAGATAGGCTGGGAATAAATGATTAACGTGTGCTGTCTTAAAGGTCAGCAGATGAAGGGGAAAGCTGGGCTGCAACTTCTCCTCTGACCAGCGGTGTTGTTGTTATTTTTTTTAACATGTCCAGGTTCCCCATATTATTATAGCTCCACATCAAGGCCAAGTGCACCACCCACCACTGCCACCGCCTTTGACCATCTGTAGTTGCCATGGGAACAGTAAGAGCAACAGGGCAACAAGAGGACTTGGCCTGGGACAGGCCCAGAGAGTCATACAAAGGAATCTTTATTTATCACATGAAAAATAACCACAATTCCAGCACTTCAGCTCACTCCCTTGTGTGGTTAATTTAATGAACCATGAGAGACAGGATGACCTTGGAGAAGGTCCTTCAAGGCTCCTTTAATGAGGGGCAGGAGTTCTAGGACATGAGAACCATCCTATTCCAAAAGAGACAGTTTTGGAGGAGAAATGTGCCCAAGCTGGTACCCACCAAAGGAAAGAAGAGGCCACACAAGGAATGTTGAAAGGGGACATAATAAGGCCTGCCTGTGCCCACAGGTGTACAAAGGCACCCGTGTGATGCCGTCATCAACACAACTCCAGCAATTGGGGACTAGAAGCAAGACCTTCTGGTCCATGAGTCAACCTGGGGCAAAGGATCCCCCCATCAGTCACCCTGAAAGTCATCTCCTTCAGTCTTCTGCCACCTTCTGCTCAGCTTGCTCGGCTCTTCCTACACCTCCTTCTCAATTGGGAGGGAGAGTCTACCAGCAACACCTTAGTCTTTCCCAGTGGGCCAGCCCAAAGCAGCTGGAGACACACAAGTTCCAGAGGGTCCTGACCCCAAAACATAATGGCTGGGACCACTTCCCCTTCCCAGCAGCTCCACTCACCTGTCGCATCGAGTGTATTCTCCGCAGCTCCAGCCCACCCAGCCACAGAAGAGACCGCTGAGACCACTCTCTGAAGTCAGCATCAAGGTTCCCTCTCTGGCCCCTACACCGCGTCCCATTGTAAATACTGTAAATGAGTCTTTGCTTGGGTCAAGCTCCTTCTTCCACTCCCCAGACTTTGGCCTCTTCTGAGTGAATTGTCTCCCTACCATGTCGGGCTTTTCTCCTTAATGCTTCTTCCTTTTTTAAAGACAACCCACCATTACCAAACGACTCAATAAACCATTACTCTTGGTCTCAGGCTTTGGGGTTGGCTTGGAAGAGAGGCACCCTGGAACTGAGCTTCCTCCTGAGCTCAGAGCCAAGTGACTAACAAGCTCACTTTGGGGCTGTGGGTGGGAAGGGACCACTCAATGCCCCAGGGCCCCAGCTTAGCATCCCCCCATTCCCTTAAGAGATAACCAATGCCATACCATAAATCAGTTCTTCTAAGCTTTCCCAGCATAAAGTATGCATTTGCACAGTGTCCTGCCGATCATACACTTCCCAAATGCAGCGGCTTTGAGTGTTAAAGAAAAGCCAGAACATCAAGGGCGAGGTGGGAAAAATTCCAGGAATAGTTATAGGCTGGAATCCACATAATCAGCTCTCGAAGGCTTCATGAGGCAGCAGGATGACTAGTTTCTCCTTTGTGCCAGGCACAGTGTGGAAGACAACACATAAGTTAAATTTCAATTAGCCTAATTTTGCACAGAAGAACCTAAAGCTTAGAAAGAAAGGGGACAATGTGGTTGAGGTGGAAAGTCCTGAATTCAACCAAGCCCTCTTACCCTTAAGTCCAGCACTTTCAACCAGTTTCACAGGGCCCTCTTCAGAGGTACCAGAACCCAAGGGAGGTTGGGGGTTGGCACTAAGGGTCTATTTCTTTTGCTTTTCACAGATGGTTGTGGCCCCTAGGGGCTGTGTAGTATCTACAGGAACCCTGCTATCCAGGTAGGACCCAACTGGAAAAAAGGCTCTTCCAGCAGGGTACCCAGATTAATGAGGATACCTGGAAAGACAGACAGTGTTAAGTCAGATGAAAGAAGGGATTCCTCATGTCACCCAAAGACTCCAAAGAGAGAAGGATAGAGGTAGAGAGACCGGGGCCAGGTCCCAAAGACAGCATGGGGATGTGCAGGGTGCCCAGGGTGGCGTGAGTCTAGTTGTACCACAAGGGGAATGCTCCTATGAAGAAACCTTATCCCTGTCTTTTCAGGGGGATCTGAAATAATAATAACATATTATATAAATAAATAAATAAATAAATAAATAAATAAATAAATAAATAAATAAATAAATAACAGGGCTTCCCTCTGGCTGTGAACTTGACAACAGGACATGTGAGCATTTCATGACCATGAGCTTTTGGGCTCTTGAGTGCCCTAAGGTAACCCCTCACCCCCACCCCCACCCAATAATCACTTTGAGATGCACGGTGTCCCCAGGATCCTGCACAGTGATCCTTTGTATTCGTAGCTAAAACTCTTCAGGGACATTGTGTGGCTCCTGGTAATTCCTTTCACCTCTCAAATAATAAAGGGATTTAGGCTACACTTTTGGTCCCAAACTCACCTTACTCTGAGCTGAACAGGTCATCAAAGGACACCCAGCTCATAGTGAATGTTGGGTGACTGTGTGGTAATACACTAGGTACCAGAGTTTGGCCAGGACCTATCAAGGTATTCCATTCAAGGTCAAATCAAGGATTCCCTTTGATACTCAAAAAACATGCTCTGTGTTGAGTGAGAGAGAGAATTCCTGGTTCCTCAGCAGAGGATGGGCTTGCAGAATAAAGAAAAGTGAGTTCACAGACGGAAAGGACACACAGGAGTCCACTGGGGCTGAACCTGGAGGAATGAGGGCGCCTCTGAAGGAGGCTACCTGTAGAGGGAGCTTATCCCAAGGACCCTGGTTTCTGTGGGGCGCATGGGAATGGTGTATGTTGGCCAAACTAGGGGTGAGACATTCTTAAGACAATCTTAAGCTTACCCTCACCCATCCCCCACTACACCTAGAAAAATTTCCCATCCAAGTGCTAACCAGGCCTGATCCTGCTTAGCTTCCTAGATCAGAGTGGCAGACTGGAACTGTGTCTTTCACTGCCCCCGTGAAGAGACCTCATTTTTCCAGGCAGTTCTTCGTGTCCTTCACCTACTCACCACCCCTGCACCCAGTCCTTCCTGCCTCCTCACATCAGCCAGCTAGCTAGTCAGGGCTTCCTGGAAGACATGACAGCTCCAAGCCCTCAAGCATTGGGAAGGAAGTGGGTTGGGAAAAGGAAGGAAACTGGGATTTGCCCCCTTCTCAGTCAGCACCAAGGCTTTGGGTAGCCTGGGGTAGCCTGTCTCTTTTTGCCCATTTAGAAATGTTTTGACTATAACAGTGAGGCCTTTTTCCCCCCAGAATTCACTTCTCCAGAATTCTTGCCATGAGTTGTTACTAAGAAATATGCATTTTCTGCCCACCATGTGCTGGGTCCATTCTTTTTTTTTAAATATTTAATTTATTCATTTTCAAGCAGAGAGATACAGAGAGAGAGAGAGAGAGAGAGAGAGAGAGAGAGAGAGAGAGAGAGAGCGCACCAGGGCCACCACCTTGTGGGTCTGGCTTATGTGGGACCTGGGGAATTGAACCGGGGGCCTTAGGCACTGGAGGCAAGTGCCTTAGCTGATGAGCCATTTCTCGAGCCCTAGGCACATTCTTAACCTTAAGACAAGCAAGCTCAGGGGAGAATAATTAGTGACCATAGTCCTAAAATAGGGGCCATGAGAGGGTAAGAAAATTGCTAAGGTTTCCTCTCTCATCTGCCCCCATCTTCTTCCTACTTTGTTCCCTCCCCTACCTACCCCCATGTGTATCAGTGTAAGCAATCTTTTCCCACAATTCTTTGGGAGTGGGCATAGCAGGAGGGGAGGCTGGAGATGTCTCAGTGCCCACCATCAGTGTGTTTGTATTTCAGTATCAGCCCATCCGTCAGGGGCCATAAGCTACCTCTCAGATCTCTCCTTTCTCCCCAGGCCTCTCTCAGCCTCAGAATTTACAAGAATCTTCTACACACACAGAGATCTAGTTTCATTCATTTTGTATACAAAGCTCATTCCCATCCACTTAGGTCTCTGATTCTCAACACTGACCCCCATTATGTGTTTGGAGAAACTGAGGTCAAGGGAGACCTTAAATCAGCTACTCCACAGAGTGGCTGAGATCATAACTGAGCCCCTGGTCAGAAATTTAATCTGCTTCCTATTCTAAGGTCTCAAAAATTGGAACATGGTCATGTTTTTGAGAGACTTCAGGCACCTTTTCCTTCATGGAATGACAGAGGCTACTTGGTCAGTTAAAGTTTTGCCATAACTTGGCAATGGCCCCAGATAAAAGGACCAGGGACCTCAGAAGGAACTCTGGGGTAGAGGCAGGATTATGCCATGCTGGTCCCTGATTTCCTTGGCCCTCTAACCATTGGACCAAAAAAGAAGTGTTCCCTGTGTGTGGGAGGTGGCATCTGAGCCTGATCAGAGAGCCTGGCTGACAGGGGGAAGGAGCTGCCCTCCCGCAAAGGCCCGCCTCCTCTCTCCTTTCTCTTTTTTTCACTTTTCCCTTTCTTGTTCCTTCCTCTCTTTCCCCATTGTGACATGCCTGGCATCTTCAGGGATGGACAAAAGGGCCTGGAAAGAGCTTGGAGGTCCTATGTGCCCTCAGGAAACACAGGAAGCCATCTCCACCTCTGTCTCCCTCTTTGCTCTCTGCTTGTCATGTTCTCTTCCTCTGTCCCTCTGGAGGCCTCTGCAACACAGACCCTGACATGGGTACCTCCTGGCCTGCCCCCAGTGCTCTAAGCGGTCACACCCATGTGCAGGCTCTCTGTACCCCTCAATCTCCTCTCCAAACCCCCCATAGCCCAGCTGACTGGTGTTCTTAAGGCAGGCAGTGCAGGTCTCTCCTCCCTCTGGGCAGCTTCCCCAACACAAACCCCTTCCACCCTTCAGACACCTGGCTGTGGACCGGCTGCCCAAGACTCAGGAAGAGGGTCTCAGACCCCATGGGAGGGGGCCCCATGGGGGAGGGTTGGTGGCCCGCCAGTCCCTCTGCATCTGTGCCCGGTGGCAGCGGGCCAGGCTGGGGAGCGAGGCACTGCCTGCGGCTCTCCCAGGGAAATGTGATTTCCCTTGAGTGAAGCGGACTGTGCAGTGTGGAAATTGGCTCTTTTCTGAGTGAGCGAGCGAGTGAGTGCTGGCTGTGGCTGTGAAGTGGAAGTCGGGGAGGGCTGGGACCCGCAGGAGGCCCTGCTGGCCCCTGGAGTGAGCCGGGAGCAGCCATGTGCTGAGAACTCATTAGGGATAAATCAAACTAGTAACAGCATGAAGCCAACACCCTCCCCTTCATCACGCCTCCCTTCCCACCCTCTCCAAGACCCCCTATTCCCTGCTTCTCTTCCACAGTGGTCTTCTCCCATCAGACTCCCTCCTGCCTTCTCCTCAGCCAGGGCACCCTCCCCAGAGACAGGACACCTTCACCCCAGCCAAAGCACCACCCTCAGCCATGACATTCTCCCCAGAATAACCTCTCTGCAACCAAGACCCCCCCCTTTCCCTGTTTCAGGAGCTCAAGCGCACGCATCCAGATCCATCATGTGTGTGTACACATACATACCTGCTGCCCAAACTCCAGGACCTGTCTTTAAACCAGGACGCATGCTCATACTTACCAAGGAAGCTTTTTGGATTATCTTGCTTCCCTTCCCAGTGGAGGTAGACACATTGGTAGCAAGCTGAACTGACAGTCCCAGGCCTTGCTAGGAGCACAGATAGGGAGTCAGACCAGAGCCCTTCATCTTTCTGCCACCCAGCTGACTTCCACCCCCACCTGTAAATCCCTGTGCAATTTTCCACCAGGAAGAGAGGGACAGAGTAGATGTTCTCAGCTGTGTGCAACATCACTTCTCACACATATGTATCCCTGGGGAGGTGAGAACACTCAGAAGACTTGCTGCCGCAGGAAAGGAATTGTCCATAAAGTTGATGAGCTTGATGAGAATGGGAACTCATTCCCCACCAGAGCTGAAAGGAAGAGAAAAAGAGCAGGCCTGGCCCACCAGCTCTGGGACCGTGTGATGGTTAGAAGTGTTTTTTGTTTTGTTTTGTTTTTCGAGGTAGGGTCTTTCTCTAGTCCAGGCTGACCTGGAATTCACTATGTAGTCTCAGAGTGGCCTTGAACTCATGGTGATCCTTTTCCCAGAACCCCTCTCTTTGCTGATAAGACAAGATCCATCCTGTTAGTCTGGGGACTGGATGTGGGTATTATGAGAACCTGTTGTTACTGTCACAGCAATGAAGCCCCTGGTCAGTCTTCTGCTGGGTGAGGGTGGGCAACGGATGCTGTGAAATGAGCTAAGGTATGGAACAGAGTCAAAACTGGCTTCTATACCTTCTGGCAACTCCAGTAAGGTCCTCCTAGGTTCCTCAACTGAGAACCTTGTGGCTGCTCCCAGTATGACATTCTCCTCTGATCCTGACCCTGGTAGGATTCTTCCTCCTAAATACCCAGGTAATTTTCCATCAAGTAAACACTGATTACCATATTTGGATTTTTGTTGTTGTTGTTTGGAGATGGGATCTTCATGTCGCCCCACCAGGCCTTGTACTTGCTGTATAACTAACTAACCATGGCCAGCCCGAAATTCCTGATCTTCCTGCCTCCACCTCCCAAGTTCTGGGATCATAGGCATGTGCCACCATGACCAGATTTCCATATTTTGAATTTGGTTTTTATTCAGGGTGTGGGTGGGGTGGTTTCTGGTGTCTCACCTACCCTGACTGGGTTTCTTTTTTCTTTCTTTCTTTCTTTTTTTTTTTTGACTTTTTAAAAAAAAAATTTTACTGTCCATAATGAGTTACATTATTTAGTGGGCAAACAATGAGTTGTTATCCCCAATTCTCCGATGCTCCCCCCCATCCCCAACCAGCTGGATATCCTCCTCCGTGGGTCATCTGTATCAGTCCTTGTGACAGGGGACCATGGATAGCCTAGTATTCAGCCAGGTTCTCCTGGCCCTAGTATGTTGTTCCTGAGGGGTGCCATGCCTCTGCACCACAGTCATATCATGGAGGATCCATATGGAACCCCACAGAGAATGATGGGCTGACTGGGTTTCTGTCTCACACATCCAAACTTCCAAAGGATTGTGGGGTGAAGCAAAAGCCAGAGGTCACTAGGTTGATCTAGCCAATACAAGCAAGCACATAGGATTCTACTTCATCCTCATATTAATTAATTGACCCATGCATTCAGAAATCTTCCATGAACAATCTATGGGATAGTAGATACTCTGGTAGGTACCTCAAGAAAAAAAATATGAACCCAATAAGAAATGCCCCCCTCAAAAAAAAAGCAATAAAAACTTCAGAGCTTGGAAATGAGATTGTACAAATCATTCAGCCAGGTGGAAGAGCGATGAAGATCTTGAGAGAGAGGAGTGTAAAATATTTCTCTTTATTTATTTGCAAAATCCCTCAGGCCCCTTCTCTAGCATGGCTGCTTCCTTCTAACACCATCTGCAAGCTCCAAGCCGAAGGCCCAATGGCTTGATCTCTCTCCCTAGAATGGAGCTGTTGTAGCCAAGGAAGAAGGATCAGGCCAAAAAAAGAGGCTCAAATTGTCCATGTTGGGCCGTATCTTAGTGACAAAGCACTCGCTTAACATGCAGGAAGTTCTGTGTTCAATTCCCAGTATCGTTAAAAAGTAACAACGTCGGTTTTCTTTTCTCAAATGCTCACCTGGCCATTCCAACCAACACCTCTGGCCTCACCCTGGCTCCAGCTCCCTGGAACCTACCCAGCCCTGCTTCTTTGTTCCTCCACCTGGGTGGGGAATAAGCGGTGGACAATCACAGAATGCAAACAAACCTCCCTCCCTGTATATCTTCACTGTTCACCTGCTTCCTTCCCTGACACCCACCTCACCACCCAGAATGGGACCAGCCCAGTCTCTGACCACAAGTCCATGGAACTGGAGGAAAGAGAAAGATAGTGAGAGGCGACAAGCCCAGGAAAGAGAGAAGGTGGGGGAGGTGTCTGGATCTGGACCATCACTTGGCCGGGTCAGTGACACTGCTCATGAGACAGGCTATATGGCCATACTTCCCTACCCCTCCCATATGCATTGGATCAGGCCTCTACTTGGAGGATGGAGGGAGGTTATTTAGGCGCTGGAACACAAAGATGGGGGGAGTCTCAGCCCCCCAGATTCCTCAAGGGAGGGAGCCAGAGGAGGGGGAGCAGGTGCCTTCTCTCAGCAGCCAGACGGAAAGGCAAGTGTGAGGTGGGGGTGCCCAGACCCAGGCCAAGGCTCAGGACCCATCTGAGCATATCGCCTACTAAGGAGGAGCGGAGGCGGGGGAGGGGAGGGCGGGGAGGTGAATAAATAATAGGAAATAAAACTTCATGAAGCAGAAAATAAAAGGCAGATTATACAGATGTGGCAATTTGAAGGATCATTGCCTCTGTCCTCTTTTTAACTGCTGCATCTGGAGTTTCGAAGCGGCTTATCCTCTCCCTCCCTCCGTCAGGTCCCCGCCTGGCTGGAGGCCCCCATGGGGCCAAGCCACACATGTGAGGACAGGGCACCTCAAATGCCACTGCCGGTGGCATTTCCTAAAACCATGCACGGCTGCCCAGCCTTGGGTGAGCTCGCAGAGCCAGGGCAATGGGGGAGAGGCCAGGTGGGTGTCTGGGGATGAAGCTCTGAACCAGGTGTGGGTGTGGCTGTGCCAGAGACAGGAAGGCAGCATTTGGGAGTGAGGTCAGTGTGCACGAAGACCAAGTGTGGGGACAGGTGGGGACAGCAGGCCAAGACTGAATGTCCAGGAATAGGGTGAGGGTGTCAGCATGAGGAACCACCCCTTAACCCCACAGCAGGGAGGGGGGGGATGGAGGAGCGTGTGTTCAGTTTCTTCCTTCATCGAAATTCATTTGTTAAGCCTCAATTTGACACCATGCCAGGTGCTATATAAACAGACATGGTCCTTGCCCTTAAGGAATTTCCAACCTAAAACACACACACAGTGACAATTTGTTTATTTTATTTTAAATATTAATGTATTCCCCACCTTATTCCAGGGAGAATTTGAGACAGCTCGAAGGAAATACATTTAATAAATTAGTAAGATATGAATTAAAGAGAAGGCATTGGAACAAGAAAAAAATATATCATGGTTAGGAAAGTGGGTCCCAAGTGGCATCAATGTTGGTCTGGAAATTGGCCTTGAGACTTTGTATACTTGACTCTCATTCACGAGAAGACGGTGTTCTGGGTTTCCATAGAAGCACAGTTTTTCTGGTACTGGGAAATGACTCACCTTGACCCTGATAAAGGTCACTTAAAGACGGTGCAGCCACTTCTGGCCCCAGCTTCCCCAGATCCCCCTCATGCAACACCAACATAGAGATCTGAGGTGGTCACTCCCATGCTGACCCCAGCAGGGACACTACAGGATAGCTATCCCCAGCGAAAGACTCTATTACCCCCCCAACCTCTCTTCAGCACTGGGGTTCCCTTCCAGAGAGCTTTGGAGCACAGATGTTGGGCATGGACATGACCAGGGTCTCAGAGGAGAGATCAAGGCTAGCTGCCAAGCCTGATGCCAGCCGGGATAAGGGGGTACTGAATGCATCTGGGAAAGGAGTGTTTCCTGCCCAACTCTGTGTCACATCCTGATGGGGACCAAAGAGATCAGAAAGTTGATATCAAAAATGAGGCAAAGGCTCAGGGTGGGTGGGAAGAGCCTGAGGCACCATCCCCCACCCCCCACTAACGGACTGATTGAGGCCTTTGGTCCCCACAATGAATACCAGCAACCCCACCGAAGACCCTCAGAAGAATTGGGGCAGGAGTGAGGGGGGTCTAAGAGTACAACCTTGTCATGGTTTGATCCAGGTGTCCCCCACAAACAAATGAATGTGTTCTGGGTAAAGGATCCTCAGCTGATGGCAGTTTGGGCTTTACAACCTCGATGAAGCTGTGTTGTTGAGGGCGGGCTTATGGGGTTATAAGCCAACTTCCCCTTGCCAGTATTTGGCACACCTTCCTGCCTCTGTTTGCAGTGCTGTGGCAGAGGTGATGTCCAGCCCTCTGCTCATGCCATCGTTTTCCCTGCCAGGATGGAGTCTCCCCTCGAGGCCGTAAGCCAAATAAACCTATTCCTCCACAAGCTGCCTTTGCTTGGGTTCTATCTGCGCAGCAACAAGAAAGCTGACCACAACAAACCTCTTTATTTAAAAAAAAAATCAGTAAATAAAAAATAATTTAAAATGAGGCAAAGTCCCCTGGAATCAAATCTCCCTATGTCTTGAGGTGTTGTCTTTCGAAGTCATGGGTGAGCTATCACGAAGTAATTCCCAGTGAGCTCAGAGAAGATGAGTCTGGGAGAGCTGACACTAAGACAGCCGACATCT
This sequence comes from Zapus hudsonius, assembly GCA_004024765.1. NCBI lineage: Eukaryota > Metazoa > Chordata > Mammalia > Rodentia > Dipodidae > Zapus > Zapus hudsonius. The sequence continues at coordinate 18,464 of PVHP010005202.1, read as the reverse complement.
GATAGGTGATAAGCATACTTATAGATTACAGTATACGTCCAGGAAACTTACGACCGAGGAGCCACAACCTTCAGACAGTTAGAACGTGTTGGAATCTTCACAGAGGGTCTCCTGGAGCTCTGCAGTCAGCTAAGGAGGACCCCCAAGGATGCCTCGTTAAGTTAGAGGGCAGAGAAGCAAGATGGATGAGAGATAAACTCTAGACATCAAATGCTGGAACAAAGTCCTGAAAATACAAAGGGAACCACTGCCCTTGGGCCTTGCTTCTGGAAGTTTCTACGCTTCTTGGAGCACAGACAAAACGGGAAGCAAAAGGAGGGAGAAAAAGAGGAAGGAAGGAGAAGGGGAGGGAGTTATTTTGTGATAGAGGAGGAAACCAAGGCAGGCTTCATGGAGGAAGTGACATGTGGACTCTAGTTGGTTTTCTCTCTCATGATGCGTTCATTCTAAACTGTCTTTACAGTAGTCAGAAATATTAAACAGCTGGTGCCAGTCCCTGACCTTTGACCTTTGGATAGTACAGGCCTCATTGACACTATCTCTGGAGGTGGAATTTAATTTCTCAGGTTCCTGGCCTTAGTTTAAGTAATTGACTCAGAAATGGGCCCAAGGCAGGTGTCTCAGGAGGACTGTTCCTTGACGGGAGGTTGGCATTGCGAGGAGGTAGTCTCTGTATAGTGACAGACACTAAAAGGACCTTGGGAGCTACTGGGGCATACTGGTCCCATGAAGGTTGCTCCTGCCTCCTGGGTTTGGAAGACGAAACTCCAGGAGAACAAGGGAGAAATGAGGTGCTAGGTGAGTGTCCCCCTAGACTGAACCTCACCTGTGTCCAGGACATGGACACAGAGTGAGCACCCAGTCACTGGAGACTATCATTGTCCTTTTCTCCTGAGGCCCATTTGAGTCAAGATTGTGCAATCCAAGCAGGTGCAGAGGACCAGCTCCCAACAGGATAGCTCATCTGAAGCAGGACCTACGCCAGAGCCCAGAGGAGGCAGAGAGGGTGCCTGGAGTGATCCAGTGAGGCTGCCGGGCTAAACAGCTTCAGGGTTTCCTTCAGTGCCCGGCCATGTTCTAAGGTGTTTACATGCATAATTTCACTGCCCCCATCCTTCAGCTCTGAGAGGTAAGTGGGGCTATTATCCCCATTTTAAAAAGAAGCAAACAGAAGAACAGGAGGTCAGGGAACTGGTCCATGGCCAGCCAGAAAAAGTGCAGTTTGATATGTGACAGTCTGCCTCTAGGACCTCAGTGCAGGTCAGACATGTAATATGGCCTGCAGGGTCAAAGGTTGTTTAGTGAAAAGTTGCCAAGAATACAATGTATTTAACGACTAAATGTCATCAGTGGCCTTTAGTGTGGCATTTTCAGGGAGGGGCAGAGCAGAAGCCCATGCGTGAGGAATGAGAGTTGGAAAGGAATGGAAACCAGGTAAGAAGAAAGAACATCTCAGGATGGCTATCCTGAGAGTTATCACAGGGAGGAAGGCGGGCGTCAGCCACAGGGATCCACAGCCCGAGGCAGGCTTGCTATGCCATTTTCTCCCACTTGGCACTGGAGGTGAGATAAGGAAGGCATGAAAGTGTGCCCCCCTTAAGGGACTTCTGATTAACAAGGTCCATGGCAGACTACAGGAAGGTGTCCCTCATGGCATGCAGACAGGACCTCTTCCTCTGGGGAAGAAGGGCAGGTAAAGGTGTGAGCCAGTTACACTATGAGAGACACAGACATCCAGAAAGGCTGTAGATAAGATAAAGGTGCTGACAGGGGCCTTGGTGACAGCTATCAGGGAGAGAGTGACAATTCAGAAAGCCCTTAAATACCAGTGAGCACACAGGACAGGTGGGGAGGGAAGGCCAGCGTACAGATTGTCCTAAGACCATTGTATTTACGTTTTTCCTTTGTTGCTGTAATTTTTAAAATTTTAACTATTAAATCTATGTAGATAGAAATTGCACAGATAGGAACCTTGTTTGGCCCCCTGGCTCAGCCAGCCCATAGGGATCTCTAGGCTGCCTTCATAATATTGCAGAAATTTCTTTTCTGTCTGCAACCTTTTTCTTGGGAGAGGCTTTCCCAGATGGTGGTGGCCCTCACGTGGGCCACCATGGGTATGGGGAAGTGGAAAGTTCCATTTAACGCAGGGGCCCAAGGACCCAGCCTAACTTCCTGCTTCTTTGTGGTTGGAGCTTTCCAGCCGCACACCTGAGCTGCCCAAAGCTAGGGAGATGCACGCCCGCCTCCCAGTGGCCACATGTTAGAACTGCAGGCCAGCGATCATGTCTCTCACTCCGCAGACCTCCAGGCAGAAGGGCCCTGGAGTGAAGTGCAGGTGAAGCCAGGCAGCCTCAATCACCCAGCTGCAAAGGTTCTATGTGTGCAAACGAAAGGGAGGTTCCGGTTCTATGTGAGCAAAGGAGCGTCGAAGTGTCACACACACGGACAAACCTCCACCTTTTATTATGGAACACCATAATGAAAATAATCAAAATAAGAAGTATGATACATGTTTAATGAGGTCAAACAGCCCACTCTAGGCCACTTAGCTTGTAAGCATCAATTCTGGACTAAGTCATGTCCACCTTCGGGGACGTTTCCACCTCAATAAAATGTGACAATTGGACTCTTGCCGTTAATCTCTTTGAGTTACCCGAGAAAATTTTAAACGTATATACCCATCCCCTTGACAGGCCTACTGAGTCCAAATCCCCTGGCTGAGAGGCAGGAACGGGCCTGGGCCTTTTTTTCAGCGTGTTTTCTCAGCAAGATAAAGTGAGTCACTATACTGACAATTAGGAGGTCTGGCAAGTCATGGAGTCGAGGACATATTTAATTCACTTTGAATCCTCGAGTACTGGCCACAGAGAGTCCCATAGTATCTGTGAAATGGATGGGTAATGACTCAAACACGCACATGAACCCACAGAGAGGCACTCTATACACTCACAGACACGCCACCCTATGGGGCAAAGGGAGACGTAATCTGCCACACTGCAGGTCCCCCTGACTGCTTAGTCCCCTCCCCCCTTCCTGACATACTCTTACACACGTGCTCCTTTATTGACCAATATTTATTGGACACCCATTGGGTGCATGGCCCAGCCCCAGCCCCCCATGTGGCTCCCACAGACCAGCCTCACTTTTTGGAGCTCCCGGCCCCCAGGGCTGTTAGAAACATCTGAAGGCAGGAGGGTAGCCCGACAGGGAGACAGGCAGGAGAGGCAATATGTCAGCTGGTGGGTGGGCAGCAGAGGCCCCTGCTTGGCGGGCAGCCTACTGGCACACATGGCTGAACAGAGACAATGGTGGCTGCTCGGCTGCCCAACCTCCTTCCCACAGGCACAGCCCAAGTCCTCTTGTCTCCAGAACCTCCATTAGAGAACAGGCCTGGCTGGGAGGCAGCCAGAGGGCAGGACCAGGGGAGGTCAGCAAAGCACCAGGAGAGGCCCTGTGAGCAGCGAAGGGGTCCTGAGACCCTCAGGAAGGCAGCTTTAAGGGGGATGTCAGAGGGGGTACATATAGCAATCTCTTAAATCTGAACAAGACCCCAGGTCCCCAAGCCTCCACCTCCCCTGCTAGGCAGACTCCAAAGGGGACGGCCAATACCTTTCACCTGTCCACCCTCTGCCATGGTCCCCACCTGGAGAAGCACCTTCCTTGTCCTCCCAAACAAAGGCTCCTTGTTCACGGCACTCCAGGGTTCTGCGGACACTCTGGAGGCCCCCCTAACTGGCCCCAGGCTCAGGCCACAGGATCTGCTCTGTTGATTCATAATTGGGCATGAGGCCTTCTCATCTGCCAGGGGGCATGGCTGATGATAGGGGAAGGCAGCCAGAGATCAGAGGTCTGGAACCCCCAGCCTTGCTGAGCCCTGGAAACCTACACAGGTCCCAGTCAGAAGGTTGTCCTTGCACAGGCCCAGGCCCAGCCAGGGCCCTGTTCCTTGGGTCACAAGGAGGGATTTCCCAAGCGTTCCTGCTCTGACCTCTGGGCAGGTCATCTAATTGTCAAAGGAGCACTATCCTCGGGGATATGGCTGCCCTGGCTACCCTGGACCACGTGTGCCCAGGAAATGAGGGTGCTCTGAATTCTGGGGGATGGAGGTGATAGGATGAACTCTGGAATTGCAGCCAAGTCCTTGCTCAACTTCCGTCTTCACTCGGGAATGTCCAGGGATAGGGCAATGGAGGGGCTGCCAGGAGTGGGACAGTCTTGGGGAGTGCTCCAGAGCCAGGAACACAAGGAGACAAGCGCTGTCCTTCAGCGGAGAAGCCAGTGAAGAAGGCCCTCAGTGCAGGAGCCATGGGCTCACAGCGGATTGCGGTTTCGCTTGGGGATGATCTTCAGGTAGGTTCTGCGCTCTGAGATGTTCCTCTTCACCTTGGCCGTGGTCGGGGCCTCATCCTGATGCAGGGATGGGCTCGAATGGGACTTCTTCAGGCTGGGCTTGGGCTCCCGGGTGCCATGGCCTTCCTTTCCCAGCTGCTCCTCCCATTGTGCCAGGTCTCCCGAGGAGCAGTGCAAACGGGCCACCAGCAGCTGCACGTAGGTCTCATAGCGCATTTTCTAGGGAACACAGGTCACACCCCCTTAGTGCAGGCCTGCCTCCAGGTCAGGAGGCTGCAGTCTTGAAGGACAGGTGACAGGTGTATGAAGCTGTGGTGACGAGGCCGCTAGACTGCTGGTCTGGAACTCCTTGCCTCACATGTCCTGTATCCAGCGCTGTCACTAACACCCCTCCACTGACCATGTCACAATGCTGAGATACTCACAGATGTGGGACCCCCCCCCCAAGCCTGGGCAGCTCTGCACCTAACACATCTAGACTGAGCCCGACCCTGACCCCGACTGGGGCCTGAAGAGCACTTTAATGGCTATTTAATTTATTTAACAGCGCTAAGGCCTCGTGACTAGCATTCAGGGATGCCATTCCCAGGTCACAATGGGCCTCCCCACCCTCCCTGCCACTGGGTCCTCATGCCAGCCCTGGGAGGCTGGCTGGAACAAACCGTTTCCTATCAAGGAGGAAACATAGCTGAGGAAGACAAAGTGTGGCCAATGGCTGTCTCAGATGTGCGATCATGGTCAGGCCTGAGGCCTCTGGGAAGTGGGGCACTGACCACCACGAGACTGTCAACAAGTTCAAGGGCCAGGCAGGGACCGAGCCCCAGAAGACCAGGTGGGCAGCAAGCAGAAGGTTGGTTGATGGCCTCTCCCTAGTCTCTGCTTCCAAGTGGTCTTCTAGCCCCTCTGTACCCACACTGCACCTTCCCAACCCTTCCTATCCAGTGGCCCCCACCCTAAACAGGATCCCTGAAGCTATAACTCTGCATTAGGATCCCAGGAGGGGGTTGAGGAGGGAAGGGTGGGGGAGACGAGAGGAAAAAACCCCTTAGCTCAAAAGAGCTAATAAAGGTCATGACCCTGTTGAGACCAAGTGAGAGGCACAAGGTGTAAATTTATCAGGTCTAGACACATTGTTTACTCTCTCTGTGCCTCAGTTTCCTCATCTATAAAATAAGGGTTTTTATAATCGCACAATTAGTAGATAACTAAATGAGACAACCCAGCCAAATGATTAAAGCTCCATGCATGCAACCTATGATTATTGGGTAGCTACTGGGTGTGGGAATAAATCAGCAAAAACACAGTATTTTCCTTGAATTTAAGAAAAGTCAAATATACTCCCAGGAGAAAAGAAAAAATAAATAAAACCTGTAAAACACCATCCCTGTGTTTCCACACAAGCCACTATTTTTTCGGGGCTGTGTTTCACTGTGTTTCCGGGGAGAAAAGGTAAAGAATGGGCTTTAGGGTTCACAGATCATTGGACTCACTTGGTGCCCCAAACCCCTGGCATTTCATGAATGCGCCCTAAAGGGCCTGTGGCGGCTGCAGTGACACGTGGCAGCCAGGAGAGGGCGCGGCGCAGCCAGGTGAGCACAGCCAGGTGCGCGCTGGCAGGTGCCTCACCTCGAACTCCAGGTACTCCTTCCGCACACGGTACTCCTCCAGCTCGCGGCTGCGGCCCCGCCGCTCAGGTAAGTTCCTCTGAAGGTCCAGCAGGTCATCGGAGGCCGCATCCAGGCAGTTCTCGTGGGATCGGTGCTGCTCCTCCTGGGAGCCACAGTTGCTGAGACCCGGAGCGCCCCTGCTGCGTACCTGGGTCCAGGGTGTGCAGCCCTGCTCCGGGTTCCCAGGGACCATCGCCCCCTCCACCCCACACATCCGCAGGCTAGGGGAGGCCATACCAGGGTGCTCTGGGCCGGGCTCACGGGCAGGATGGGGCGCACGAATCTGCGCTGGGAGCCCACGGCGGCTGGGAAAGGGGGTGCCGAGTGCATGGCCGCAGCCAGGTTGATGCGCGCGATCCAGGAGGACATCTCCTTGGCAGTGCTGTGGGCACAGGAGGAGGAGGAGGAGGTCGTGGGTCCCCAGGGGCACGTCCTGTCACCTCCCCCACCTCTCCTCTGTGCCTCTGAGGACTCAGCCTTCTATAAACAAACAAACAAACAAACAAATAAAGGATTGTATCTGCCAAAGAGGAAAGGCCAGGAAGGCAATAGATTTTAGACCAAATGGTGGTCTTTCTAGAATCCACTCTTCACAATTGGGAGGCTTGACCCGGCCTTACAAAGAAATGCCTGGTACACTGACCAGGGGGGTGGGCAAGGTGCCCATCTTTCTCTCTACATCTGGTTTCTTGATCAAGATAGAAGCTCCCACCAGGGCTGGGACCAGGGGACTTCAGGGTGTCCGAGGAGAGATAAAAGGGGCACTGAGACCTGAGACGCTTTGTCCCACCCTAGGGACTTACGGTGCTTGGAAGAGGTAGAGGCGCCAGTCAGCAGTCCGCAGCTGGAAGACGTGAGGCTTCTTGGCGTAGTGAGTGGCAGGGCTGGCCAGAGAGTGATGCACCCCCACGGGTTCATCCACCATGTGTCCCACCAAACTCTCCCCCTGGAGACAGTGGTCCTCTCCCTGCCACCGGGCACAGGAGCTCAGAGGAGTCATCAGCTGCCTCTCCTCCCCCCCCCCAACAGTTCTGGGTCTCTCTTTGACCTCCACTCTGTCCAGAGGCTGAGCAATACTTTTTACAGCCTGCCAGACAGCATGGTGTCTGCCACTCATATCCTGGGATCCCCATCCTTGTCTGCAAAGTGCTTCCCATGTTCTGGCCACTAACTCCTCAGCCTAGTCCTGGCAGCTCAGGAGTGGGGTTGACTCCCTGCCTACCTTCAGGAAGTAAAGAACCATCCCTCGAAGTAAGGTGTGAAACATCTTCCAACGGCGCTTACCCCAGGGTGCTGTTCCAGGAACAGACACAAAGGTGGATGGTAGTTCCACATCCAGACACCCTCAGATCTTCAAAGAGGGCACACAGCCCCCTGACCCTTCCCTTTACCCCACCTGCAATCCCTCACCCGATCCCTGTGCAGAGTGGCCCCGTTCCTGGGCCGCAAGCACATAAACACAAATCTATCAACACAAGAAAATATGAACCATCACCAACATCCAGAGTCCCCACAAAATCCCACTAAGAAACAACAGACAACAATTTATATATAAACATGGGTGCTCATGCAGACCATCTCTCTACGAACATATACCCAAAACCTCACGTGCATACACACCCAGACGCAATCATGGTTCCACTCAGGCACCTTGCAAGATGTATGTGTATGTGTGTGCCAACCCAGAGGGGCCTGGGGCTCAAGTCTCATCCCTAGGGTGTTCTGCCCTATGCACCCCCTCTGAACACCAATCTCTCCCTTTTCCCTCCTCACACTGCCCTTGTGTGCGCCACTCGGGCTCCTGTGGCTTCTCCCAGGTACTCCTCACACCAAGTCTGATCTGTGGTTCCAGCTTCACCTACAGAGATCTCTGCTCTGGTGAGGCTGCTACCCTGCTCAAAAAATCCTTCAACTGCCCAGGGAATCAGGGCCAAATGCACACTTGTAAATTTTGTCCCAGTGCACCCCCTCCATTCCTCCCCACAACCTCCATGTACTGGGAGATTCGTATGCTCTTTGCCAGTGCCCAGACAACTGCAGACACCCAGACCCTCACATCTCCCAAGCTTCCACTCAGATGCCAGAAGTGTCCCATATGCCAGCCCTCAGAACAAAGTCAAAAACCTTTCTCTCCTCCAGGCTTTATACACACTCTAGCACCTCCATCCCAGACACTGGTGTGCTTGTCTGACCTCTGCCTTTCCACAGGGACACTGGGCTCTGGGAATAACTAGGCCTGTTTTGTCTTGTCTCAGCACCTGGTCACCATTCAGGACATGTTGAAAAGGGAACACAGGTGACCCACACTACACTCAGGGCCCAGATCTGTGATTACGGTGTTCCCCACACTCCTCATCCAGGGCACTCAGAGCCCTGTTCCCCACACTCCTCATCCTGGGAAGCAGGCACTCACTCTTCTTGCCATCAGCATCCTGATGCATCTTCCGAGCCAGGATGCCCTGCTTGTAGGTGGGCACGGTTGGGTCCTGAGCCAGCTGGAGGAAAGGGCTGTTCATCTTGCCAGTTGTGGGAGAGGGCCCAGCCTTTTCAGGTCTGGCTGCATCTTCTTCATCCCTGGATGGCAAAGAATCAGGCTGGGAATGTTGATGGGGAAAAGACTGCAGCAAATACCCACTGCCTCTCAGGGCCTCAGCATGGTCTCTTGCTGGAAAGGACACAATAGGATCCCTCAAAGAAGTTCTGGTTCAATGCCAATCCAACAATTCCTGGAAACAGCCACCTGTCTCCACCTCTGTCTTCTCCAGTATTGCCTGGGCTCCTCTGCCCTTCTTGAGACTGGCCCAGGCACCTGCCTCTGGATCCACCCACACAGAGCACAGTTCAGGGCTCTGAAGGTCTCCAACTCCCAGGTGGGCAACAGAGGGAGGACAGACCCAGAGGCAGAGGTGAAGGGGAAGAGGGGAAGAGGAGCTCTCACTTACATAGCCCACTCAAGCTTCTCACTTCGGATAGACCAGTAGAGGGCCTGAAACAGAAGCACACTGGTAGGCAGAGAGCAGAGATGCCATGGGGCCTGAGCTAACTGTATCAGCACTCATCTGGAAGCATGGAACACCACGGGTTGCTTCTATCCCTTTTGATGGTGAGGTTCTGTGATCAATTTGACCTTTTTAATTATCTTGGGTGGGTCTCTGCGGATGTTCACAGGAAGGGAGCCTCTCAGTAAGGGGCAGGATGTAAGGAAGCTCAGGGAAGCTAGAAATGAACATCTCTTCCTTAGAGGGCAGTGCAGGAAGGAAATTCCAGAGACTCAGGAAGTCATTAAGTCTGGGAAAGGGTTGCATGACCCCACCCTAAGGCTTTATAAAGGGGAAGGAGATTTCTCTCCCTGGACCTTCTGCCTGTTTGCTGGTGTGTGTGTGTGTGTGTGTGTGTGTGTGTGTGTGTGTGTGTGTGTGTGTGTTGCTGGTGATGGGTTTCTCTCTCTGCTTGGACCTGTGAAAGGGGACCAGCTTCTTTTTCCACTGTGGAACTTTCCCTGGATCTGTAACTTCAATGAATCCTTTCTTCCCGTAACTGTGCCTGGTTTGGAGATCCAACCCAGTGGCACATGGCTGACTACAGCACCCCTCATAGCTGCCCTTCTTCCCTGATAGGCAGGCATGCATCCACACTTGGGCTTGGTACGGGAGACAAAAAGATGATCAAGACATCTCTGCCTTGCCCAAGCTTTGTGAGGCCTGAACTAGTTCTATTGAATGGGACCCATGTCCCATCCTGCCCAGAGGGGACAGAAAAGAACCTGGGTGAACAACCTTCAAAACAAGTGTTTGGCAATGAATGCATGAATGAATGATTGCTAGAACTGGAAAATAATAATCACAAATAGTATTAATACAGATAAGCCTGTCTTGCCTTTTTTAAATTATAGTAAAGTGTCAGCATATAAGTGTTCAGCAAATGGTCACAAAGTATATGAAACAGCCAATAATACAACTGCTTGTAAAGTGCATTGTGAGTGGCACTTGACAGATTTCACTTATTACTCTTGATAATGACCCAGTGAGGTGGTTAGTTCCCTCAGGAGGAACTTGGGTTGACCAAGGAGTATCCTGTACAAGACTAGAATTCAAACCAAGAACACGCAGCTTCCATATCTGAGCTCCAGATTCTCCCTACATGAACTCCTGCCTTCATCCATTCAGACAATCAATAAACCAGCACTTCTCAAACTCCAAAGAGGTAAACTTCCCTCTGGGAACTTACTAAGATATCTTAGGGGCCCCGGCCACAGAGAATGTGAGGCCGTAGGTCCAGGCTAAGAATCTGCATGGGTAACAAATGGGTAGATGGTGCTGGTTCTGTTGGCTAGGGACTAACAGGTACATCCTTGTCGACTCAAGGACATTTCTTTAGAGTGAGACCTGAGCTCTACATTCCCCTTGGAATCAGGGCTCCCGGCCCCAGATGGGAAACATGGAGTCAGCCCCTGGTGCTGGCCCTGTGGGAAGGCTGTACCTTCAGCAGCTGCTTGGGGAAGCTCTTGCCGTCCTGCAGACCGCTCAGGTTGGTTATGAATGCCTGACAGCTCATGTTCTTCCCGATGTTCTGTGGCCATGGAGAAGTGGGATAGCTTAAATGTTCCCTCCTGATTAGAAAATACCCCAGGGCCTTGCCCTGACCCACCCCTGGGCCTCTGGTCTTCAATGATCCTTCCACAGCCCCCAGTCCAACCCTGAACTTTGCGTGGAATCCAGAGGTACCCTGCCCACCGCTTACCTGTCCGTGCAAGTCAGTGTTAAGGAGCATGATCGCACAGGTCAAGGTGTGTATGGAATCTTCCCCAGAGAGAGGCAAGTAGAAAGTTCATTGGACCCTCTGCCAATCCTAGGCAGGATGCCTTCCTCTCCCTATTTCTCCACAGCCCCAACAACTGCTGCCCACCCAACTCCCAGCGGATACACGACCTCATCTATGTCATTGCTAAAGACCCTCTGCCCTGTCATCAGCCGGCCCCTCCCTACCTACTGAGGGGAAGACTCCGGGATTGCAGTAATGGTAGCGTTTGGAGAACTGGTAGAGGATTCTCTCCCGCTCCTGACTTTCCCCACTGAGGACCAGGGCCTGCAGAAAGCCCCTACCGAAGAGAGCCAGCGTCAAGAAGAACCTTGAATCAAGCCATCCCCCACTGCCTCCCCAGAGGACCAAAAGGCGTTACCGGAGGGCTCGGTCCAGGTTCTGGCCTCCAAACTGGAAGAAGGACAAGTACGCCTCAGCCACTGCCCTGCTGAAGTCATTGCTGCAGAGGGTAATGGAGATGGATGGGTTCTGGGGGTCAGGCCAGGCTGCAGATGCAGAAAAGCCCCCAGGGTCAGCCCTTCATGGAGCCAGATGTGGAAGGGACCCGATGAGGGACAACTGTAGTCAGACTGGACTCCATATCCCCAGAGGACAAGGGTTCACATGGTCTGCGGTGGGCATGGGGTCTGGATGACAGACTTAAAGGAGAATCAGAGGTGTGGACTGTAGAGCAGCAGCAGGAAGGCCAGGAGTGGAGAAAGAGCTGACATGGAGAATTGGGGGGGGGGGACGACACAGGATAACAGTGAAAGGATCAAGGAGACACCAGGCAGGGAAGGAGCAGGGGGGGTAGACGAGAAAGCTCCTGGCTCACCCTTGAGCGTCACAAAACCCTTACTTCTTCTGCAAGTAAGCAGCCACTTCAGACTTCCGGAAGCCATCCAGGTGATAGAGGCGCGAGGCTAGGTTCCAGGCTTCCTTGTCATTCCTGATGCCATTAGCCGGCTTGTCTCCAACTGACGGCTTCTGGCCTTCCCCTGGTGACTGGGCTTGGGGCATGGGGGTCTCTGGAAGCCTAGAAGAGTCCATTGGTGTCCTCAGGTGCTCACTAGGAATGGCTTGCAGGGGTCCTTGCAGGCCAAGCATGAAAGGAGGAGCCCAAAGCCCAGGGTCACAGCTGGAGCAGCTGCAGCTGGACCCAGCCCCTTACCCCGAGGAGGGAGCATCACATCCAGCCTGAGCTGGTCCAGGCTGGAACCAGTGGGTGTCAGAGAGGAGGTATTCACATAAAACCCACAAGCATCTGAGCCAAGCTTGGCGGCTGCCACTTCCCCAGGTAAACCACAGGGATTCGCCAAGCTTATTTCAGCTCCAATGGCAGGTGAAGTCTTTGGAGGACCCTAAGGTGTGTCATCCAAGCAATGGTGGGATGGGATTGTCTCTCCCAGCCATCCTCCTATGCCTCCACGTCTCTTCTCCAGCCTCAGCCCCAGGCTCCACTCCTAGAGTGTAACGATGGAGCTAGACTGATTTCAGCAACAGCAGCGACCAGAGAAACCAGAGGAGGTTTACAGCAGTCCTCCTCCCCCTGCCTAGCAGCCTTTACCACAGGGAGACTGGCAGGTATAAACAGACCCAGACAAGCCACACCAGTCATAGAACACTGATCTAGTCTAGACTCTTGCTGCCCGGGGTCAGGGACCTTAGGCATTTACATACTAATCATTAAGTTCCCACTTAAGATAGTTGTAGCCAGGCGTGGTGACTCACGCCTTTAATCCCAGCACTAGGGAGGCAGAGGTAGGAGGATCGCTGTGAGTTCAAGGCCACCCTGAGACTACATAGTGAATTCCAGGTCAGCCTGAGCTAGAGTGAGACCCTTCCTCGAAAAACCAAAAAAAAAAAAAAAAAAAAAGATAGTTGTACAGGTGGGCTAACACCATCACAATGTGATCATAATGTGAAAACGCTGATGAGTCTCTGGAAAACTGAGATAATGACAAACTCATTAGAGTTTACTCAAGAGCCCTCTTCACTTAGCACAGAAGGGTCGGTCAGTTCTTTGCTGGTATTTCTCTGCTTTCTAAGCCTCCCAAACATCCTTCAGTGTAGCATAAACACAGCAATAAAACAACACATCCTGTGAAAGCAAACAGACAAACAAAAGAACCTAGGGTTTCATGGAGGCCACGAAAGTAGTTCTGGGAACTCTAGAAAACACAAGGAAGCCCACTGACAAATGAGCATCTGCAAGGCCACTGAACAACTGATGAAGAGGAAATGAAAACAGTGACGTAACTCTCCCGTCTCAACCAATGAAGGAAGCCCTAAAATGTTTCAAAATAATTTAGCCAATGACATCGTTGCTAAAATAATATCTAGATAGGGAAGCACTTTGGTTTTAAAAATAAAACTAGGCCAATACAAAATCATATGGCACATGCATTATATCTTAATAAAACTATATTGTAAGAAAGAAAAATAAACATGATCTCATTGCCAACGTCAAGGGGGAGGCTAGAAAATTTGAGCCAGGGAAATTAAGCTTCCTCATTGTGTTCAATGTGAAATTAAATTAAATACACTTATCCGTGTAATATTCAATGTCATTTACCAAGATAAGCTCCAGTTGGACTTTTTTCATTATTTACTCTGAAAGCAAGGTTATCCTTTTCGGTGAACTGGCTTGCTTTTGTCTGGGGCTAGATTCACGTTACTGTATGGAACAATGAACCTCCCTTTTCAGATGAGGAGTCTCCTGTGGTTAGCCAGCTTTGAAAGGCTGCAGAGTAACATGGTTTGCAGATGCATGAGGAACTCTTCCTTGCTGGGGGCATCCACTGACATTCCTTTACCACCTCCCAAAGGTCCTGGGATGGAGCAGGGTTCACTCTCCAGGTACCGTGGTCATTTGGTCCATGGCTTGGGCCCCTGTTAGCTCCTCCTGGTCTCTTTCATGTGACCGCTATTCAGCCAACCAGAGAGCAAACCCCTTTCCCTCATTGAGGCCCCAGGAGCTGAGAGCCTTGACGCAGCATCCTGGGATATGTCATCATTTCAGCTGCTTCCCACTGGACTGGCTTCTAGCTCTGCCTGCAGTTCTGAGGTTCCTAATCCTATGGACCCCAAGTTCCAGTATCTCCTTGCCAATCAAACCTCGCCCTGTTAAGAGTCCAGTCTAGACCCAGGCTCTTCAGTGGATGTCTTCTGGACACTCCAAGTTCAAAATAGCCCTCAAACCCCACTCTGTAGTCCCCATGACTGAACACGGCCTTGATCAGTTTCCTACACTCTGGGGACACTTAGAGGCCTTGCTTCAGCGTGTTCAAATCTAGCCTCCATGTCTGTGGCTGTCTACTTCTTGTGATTTATTTTAATAATTCCAGTCTACCCCCAAACTCTACCGCAGCCCAGTCACATAATCCTATATATTTCATATAATTGGTCTTGGAGACGGAAATGAACATTAGAATGAACATGAAATCACAAGGTGCATCTTTCATGCTCTCCCTAGAACAGGGTATTCTTAAATGCAGCGTAATTAGGAGCCCAGGACCAGGTGGTAGGACTTACCCTTCTGTGGAACGCAAGTGGCTTCGGGGCTGTGGGGCTCTAGTCTCCTCAGCTCTGGCTGTGCCTTCACTCTCTGTCTTCTGTCTTGGGTTTGTGGGATCCCCTGCCTCCCCTTTCTTCAGGCCGCTTGGTGCTGACCCATCCTCTCCCAGGAGCAATACGTGTGAGGCATCTGGTGGTCCCTTGGGGGAAAGACTGGGACTGGGGCACTGGAGCTGTGGACTGTCCTGGAAGGACACAGGGCTGGACCTGGGGCCAATGTCTGTGCCCTCAGGATCTGCGCAGGTGGGCTCTGGTGAAGAGACTCGGCTCCCACAGATGCCAGGGGCCACGGTGCAGGGTGCAGATTCCTGGGGATGCCCAACACCCCTCTGGCCTAAGAAAGAGCCAGAGTGAACAGACTCAGAACAAGAAGCAGGAAAATGTTGGCTGCTGTCTCCAGACCCCCATGCCATCCCTGGGGAGTCTCTCTCTGGACCTGGGCAGGATAGCCAGTCCTACTGTAGGCAGTGATCTCTCCTTTTCCCGAGGGCAGTGGCTCCCAGGACTCTAGTCCCCAAACAACTCAGGACTTTTGCTGAGCCAGTAAGGCTCAGATATCAGAGATGGTGGGTCTTTTAGATATCCCGTCATTCTCTAAGTGCTGGAACATTCATTTACTGATTAAGTCACAACAGAGTTAATCCCATCTGTCTGGCTCCAACATTGAACAATGGACCCAACAAGGACTTTGTCTTCACTCTGGATCCCAAAGCCTCCCATCACCCAACTTCTCAGACTTTCACAATGGCTCTCACCTCTGTCCTGGGAGATAAGAGACTCCTGGGGCCAAGCAGAACCTTCTGTCTGCCAGCCCTCAGGAATGGGCTGGGCTTGTTCAGAGATGTGCTGGGATATCTGTGTGTCCTGGAGACAGAGAGGTGAGTGGGGAAGAGGGGGAAAGCTGAAAGGAAGGATGCTGGGAGAAACAAAGTCCCTCCCTCCCTCCCTCTGGGCGATCTTCCCATGTAAAACACAGGGCACCAATCTGGGCTGTCAGATCAGAAGAGGAATCCTGGATGGGAGAAGACCCATATCCTAGGAGGTTGGTGAAGGGCCCAGGAAATCAGTGGCTTCATGGTCCTCTTTAACAGATGGAGGAGGAGAAACACAGAGAGGGGAAGAGACTTGCCCAAGGTTGCACAGGATGTGTGGAAGGAGGGCTAAGGTCAGATTTGAGGTGTCCTGACTCCCAGATTGATGCTTGCTTCACACAGGGTACTGCAGGCCAGGAAAGGCTAGGCTTGTCTTCCAGGGAAACCTGGCCAAGGAGACAAGGAAGAGAGAGAGGGAGAGATCGCACCAGAAGGAAACGGCTCCCAGACCCAGGAGGCTTCTTCTCCTATGAGGCTGCCCAGATAGCACACATAGGGTTGCACCCACTCCAGGAGGGGTGAATAATAGGAAGGGGAATCTCCCAACTGGGTGGAGCTCCCAGGCTCCTCCCTGAGGACCTAGAGCCTTGAGGGGAGATCCTGAGATGAGGCACCTCTATGGGAATGTAGTCCTCTGGTCTCCACTGTTCTTTGCCAGTGAAGAGATTTGAAAGTTACAACCTTGCTTGACCATCTGGAGTCCCCTTATCTCTACAGCAGAGGACTTGCTGGGAGGACTAGGCTCTCTTGCCATTGTCACTAGGGCCTGATCTATTACTGACCCTGGATGGGGGGAGAAGGAAAGATGGATGAGTTAAAAGTAACACAATGTTGACATCTCTCAAAGGAGAGACACCTCTCTGCTAAGGACAAAGGTCAGCCTAGGGTGCCCTGTGACCACTGGGAAATTCTTCATGGGAGGTGGGAGGGAGGAATACCCTGGAATACCCTTCGAAGAGGAGCTGTTGCTTCTTCAAGCATATCTAGACATAGTGTCTCTGGAGATGGTACCACAGAGGCGTTTGTGGACTTAATTAGCCGACAGTAACGCACAGGCGAGATTTCCCATTGCTCCTGGACCACGTGCCATTGGATGTGTCCTGGAAGAGGAAGACCCTCGCTTGCCTGACCCCAACACTTCTGTGGGCTGGTTTCCTAGACTTACCTCACTCTCCTCCTCAGCAGGAGATACTGTAGGTGACCCCTCAGCTGCCCATGAGGCCCAGCAAGGGTGTGGTTTGTAGGAGGGCACAGGGAAAGGAGGGGTGGTATGTCCGCTGTCATCGGCAGTGTCGCCCCCCAAGTCTGGCTCGATTCCTGCCTCTCCAGGCCCTGGAGTTCCTGGGAGTGGAGGATTCAGGACCTGTAGGCTATCAGGTCGGGTCCTCACATCAGGCTGAGAGTCTGAGAAGCCCCAGGAGAAGCACTCCTCAATGGCGTTGGTGTCTGAACAGGGGCTATCCAGAAAGAGGGGGTTGTCAAAGAAGATGCTCTCCTCCTCAGCACCCGACTCTGGGGAAGAGCCTGGACTTCCTCCTCTTGGCCAGGCCTGGATCTCCCCCTCAGGACCGATGCTATCATCCTCAGAGTCCACTTCCTCTTCAGGGGGGCTGGGACTCAGGCTGATGTCACCAGGGAAGTCCCTAGGGGGTGGGGGAAGGCAGCACCTCAGCTCAGCCTTGAGCCCCTCCGTCTTCTCCAACTCCTCCTCCAAGTCCAGGACACACATCTGGGCCTGCAGGATGCCAGCCCAGAATACCACCTGCGCAGATGAGCTTGGGTTGTGCTGGGGACTCCCCAAAGGGCAGCTGTTCCCCAGTGACATTGATGATGCTGGTATATGCCTGTACTCCCCTGGGAAAGAGCAGTTTCCCTGCTGAGCGAGCTCCACACCACAGCCACTGTGAGGAGCGTCAGGCTGGGAGGATTCAGGAGGTTCAAGGGCCTGGCAAGGCTCAGGAGGGCCCGGATGGCCACGTGTTTCTTTTGGGCACACTTCTGAGCAGGGCTGCAGGTTTTCTCCCAAATAGATATTGAGAAATTCCATAGGTTGTGAGTGGTCTGAAGGTCTGTTGTCATCCATCGTTCACACTGCAAAAGCAGAGCAGAAGCCCCAAGCTGTGTCTCTTTTCACAATCCCATTTCATGGATTAAGGGCAGCACCAGCCAGAAGGCGAATTGGTAATCCACATCTACCCTGGAAATGCCCAAAGTTAAAGCAGGTTAGGGCTGGAGAGATGGCTCAGCGGTTAAGGCACTTGCCTCCAGTGTCTAAGGCCCCGGGTTCAATGCCCCAGGACCCACATAAGCCAGACCCACAAGGTGGTGGCCCTGGTGCTCTCTCTCTCTCTCTCTCTCTCTCTCTCTCTCTCTGCTTGAAAATGAATAAATAAAATATTTTTTTAAAAGTTAAAGCAGGTTAGAGGACAATCAATCCCTGAAGACCCAGGTCCAGATTGCTAGATGTGTTTAGAGCACTTAGCACCTCTGTGACGGCTGCTGAGGGACAGTGCCCTCACAGTCCTGCCAGAGGGATGGTCATACCAGATATGGCCTCTGATTCCATGACCTCAGATTGGCACCAGGATAGCATCTGCCCAAAGACGGACACCCATCTATCAGCCAAAGAAATCCCATGGGACTCAGCCAAAAACAAAACAAAACAAGACAAGACAAGACAAGACAAAACAAAACATCATACTTCTCTTGGGTGTTTGAATTAAAGAATTAGAGACCCAGGACCAAGGTAGGTCCCAGGAGGCAGAGAAGGTGGGACTGCCTCAGGGTACTGTGAGGGCGGTGGAAAGTCAAAGTGACATGTAAGCCACAGTGTGTGGGAGTCAGATAGACTCCAGAGACAAGGAACAGGTTATTGGAGCAGCAGGAACTCTGGAGGGAAAGGCCATACATAGCCTGTCCATTTTCTGTGTGAGAGGTGCTCGGGGCATTCTCTTTCCCAAGCCAGCTCACAAGGCCGGGTCTTGGTTCCTTGTGAACTGTATACAGCTACACAACCAGGCCCGGGGGGAAACAGTAAGGACTCCCCATTTTGCTCAGCCTCAGCTTTATAGTAGGAGAAGCTTCAGGTCTTCTCCCCCATCACTGAGCATATGGCCTGCCTTTTGGGGATGGTGAGGTCAGCAACCAGTAGCTGTGTGTGTGTGTGTGTGTGTGTGTGTGTGTGTGTGTGTGTGTGTGT